>JAMKCH010008263.1:0-31453 GCA_023653785.1 Ophioderma brevispina
CTCTATAGTGGATTTTGAAATCCCTTACACCTAGACCCCATCTCCATTACTAGGTCCATTACACCAAAATCCGACCGAGTCGAGGTAGAATACTGCTACGCTAAATTCAGAAAAATTACTTTTGACTGGGAAATCTTGCAAATGTAAAACATCACAATTGTCCTCAATATGTTAATGTGAATTAGAAGTTGTTAGTTGGGAACTTGACTGAGCTTATCAGGGATTGCTTGCAAACAGGATGTTTCTTGGTTCAGCTAGTAGCGAAGAGCCGATGGCGTATGCTCAAGATGGAATACCACAAGGAGGCGTGCTTGCACCTCTCTGTCAACATCTATACCAACGACCACACTAGGAGTGGCAGGAACCGGTCGGTTTTAATTTATGCAACGATCTTGGAATTACGCACAAGATGCAGACTTGACAGCTGTTGAAGAGAGACTCCAAGCTTTGGATGAACTCTCCTTATTATGAGGAAACCACCTACGTGCAAATCCATCCAATACACGTGTGTGTGTGCTTTCCATCACGCAACCGTGAAGCCAAGCGTCAGCTCAAAGTTTACCTGGTCTGGAACCCCCGGAGCACTGTGATAACCTGTCAAGCCTAGGAGTTCTCTTGGGACCGCCGCCCTCTTATAAGACACATATCGAAAAGACGAAGAGTAAAGTATGTTCACGCAATAATATCGTTAACACCCATGCCCTGGCACCTGATGGGGTGCTCGCCCACATACCCTAAGATTCGACGGCACTTGCCCCTGTGCTACCCATGTTAAGAGTATGCTGGCCATGTATGGGAAGATCAACCCATGCCAAGAAGCTTGATTCAGCGGTTAAATGCCTCCTGGCGGCTTATCACACGATGCCTCCGTCCAACACCAACGGAAAACTTCCACATCCTACCAGGATTTGCTCTACCAGACATCCGCGTAGTGTAGCGAGCATGCCAGAGCGTAGCCCGGGGCGTGCAAAGTCCAACCTCTGAAACAGTCTCTAAGGAGCTTAAGAGAGCCTGCCTTGTAGAACGACTGACTTGCCATCCACCAAGTCACATCTATTTGGCATTGACGTGGTGATCTGCACCCATGCTGAATGGGCGATCCCCAAGATTGAGAACCTGAATTGGCCGATCTAATGTTTCCTCCTCGCGAAGTGGGACTACCTGGAAGCAGATCAGGACCTACCTTGGTGTGTGGAGCAGCTCCACAGACAATGGAACATCTCTTGGTCCGCCCACTGCTGGAGCAACAATGCACAAACAAGGACCGTGGGGAATTCAGTGTTTGGACACGATAATAAGTTTGGACTTAAATATTCCGTTGTTAGTTTTCTATTAAATGCAAAGTTGAATTTGCAATTGAACACAATAGAATCTGAGACTCCTAAAACATTAAATCAACACCAGGATAAAGACTCCGAAGGATTGGTTGGTTTGGTTTTTGCCTTGCGGATCGTTGTTTGGATACACTTTAAATTAAGATTGCTTAAATCAGGTAATGAAATAGCCAAGTACAACTGTTAAAATTTCCCGTAAATTAAGAAAACAGATTTTCGTCAATTTACGGAAATCTGTTTTAGAAAACAATAAAAATAAAAAACAAAACATAAAAATACCTAAAATGTTAATTTACGGAAATTTTCAAAATTTCTTGCAGCAATATTTCGGACTTTTTTTTTTTGGTTCCGTCATTTTAATTACGGCAAAATTTCGTTTAAATACATATTTTGTGTTCATATTAATGGACAAAGTTCTGTAAAATTACTGTCCAAAGTTCCGTTAATTGACAGAATTTCTGTAATTTACCCTAAAAATGACTGGAACTGTCTCCAGAATTTCGTAAATTTCGGACATTTTTTTACACTGTACCACATTCTTGTGACCAATCCTTAACTACGTCAGTGAATTCCCATGACTCAAAATGGTGTAGGCAATACAAATAAATTCAATTAACGTAACCTGAAGCAGCATACCTTTTTCTCGGAATATTTTGCGACCCAGTACATATTTTTGGGTCGGGTTTTAACAAGAATTCAAACTTGTTTATTTAGGAGATCTTCAATTGCAATGTAATTTCGATTCAGTATATCGAGGGTTGAAAATCGAAGGACTTAACTCGGCACTGAAAGAAATAATTTTCTTTATCCGCTGTGTCATAATTAAAAATTGTTCTTTGTTTACTAAAGTTTATTATGTTTTTACAGTACCATATTGATAAATAAAAAATTTGATTAGACATATTTTAAAACCCCCGGGAACGTTCACAGTTCTCAAAAGCAGTATACAGTCAGAATTTTTTAAGGAAAATGCTTTAATATTCCTTTCAGTGCCTAGTTACGTCCTTCTGATTGTCAACCCTCGTATGGTGTTCTCTACTTAATGCCTTGTTGTGGCAGGAGATATCGTCCCGCCTACAAGTTGAGAATAGGGGCACCTCCTCGATTCAGTGGACTCGTTTTATTTCCGTTGTCTATGGAGCCATGACCACTGTTCCCTGCCGGGGCCCTGATCTCCCTTTTAAACCGAACGACAATGAAAAATCGGTTCTTTCATCATAGCAAATTTGATAAACTCCGGGAAAGTCACGGGTCCCAAAAGACGATTGGCAACAGCACTTTTAAAGGTAAACTCGCTAATTTTAGTTCAGAAGATAAATTTTGAACCGATTCTTAACAGTGATATATCAATAAATTAGCAATTAGAAGACAAAATTGAAAGGCGTGAACTGATGGCGCATCCATGTTAACAATAACCAAGGCCTAACTGACGTTAAGGGCAATTGCTACAAGAACTCATGTCTACAGTGTGTCCCTGATGATTGTCATAAACGTAATTTAGTTTGAATCGAACCTGTGATAGGTTTGTCTGCCTTTAAATCGACGCACATCTGCGGTGATTATGTTCCCCCAAATAAACGGTTTCACAGTTAACTTCAAGCGCAAATAACAGTACTTACTTCGGATGTAATGATTTTACCACAACCACCACTGTTAAAATGTCCTAAATTAAAAAACAGATTTTCCGTTAAATTTACGGAAATCTTTTTTAGAAAACAATAATAAAAAACAAAAGTTATTTAGCGGAAATATTTCAAAATTTTCTGGCAGCAATATTTTCCTCCGGATTTGTTTGTTCCGTAATTTTAAATTACGGAAATTGTTAAAATATACACATTTTTTTTTTTAATGTTAACTGTTTTTTTGTTTTTAAAATTATTGTTAAAGTTCCGTTAATTGACGAAATTTCTGTAAATTTACCATAAAAATGACTGGGAAATACTGCTCTGCAAAATTTCCGTAATTTACGGAATATTTTTAACATGGAATGAAAAAGGAAACCAATGAAGTCCCCCCTGCCCACATAACATTTTAAATCCCCATTCATAGCAAATTGGCATTCCCATCACGCCCCGTTTGTGATGTTCCAATAGAAAGCTTGTATTTTCTCATCGGTAAAATATCTTGGCTGAATTATTTTCCATTATGATGCTACAGGTAAAATTGTAACCTACGGGTTATTGTAATACAGGGTAAAATAGCTAGGGGACACTTAGTCCTTTGCTGGGAAGGAACTTTTACTGTTACCTCCGACTTAAAAGTTATGACGCAACAGATCGGTGTTTTTATCATCATGTCAAGGTTTAATAAATAACACCATTGAACAATTCCATTCATTTTCATTTTCATTGAACAAAGCTTAGAGGAATAATTAATTGCACTAACTTTAACAATTGGCATGAATCTCCGTTCATAAACTCTTCCATTGCTTTCTTAAATCTATGAATTTACACGTATTACCCAATTTCCCCCAAACAATCACTTTCATTTCAACAGTAAACTAACTTAAAAGTTATTGTTACCATTTATAGTTTGTGTTCAAGATCGCCTGTATTAATTTACTCATACACATCGATTTAATCCTGAAGCATCCGAATGTTCCGAAAAGCACTGTAATAGAAGGCCGAAAAACCATAGTCTTTAATAATCTTTAAAACCTTTACCTCTGGTTGCAATAGGCAGATTACCGTGGTATTGAATGTTTATACACAAATGTGGTTCCCCCTATAAGATGACATATTCATGTTGCAGGGTGTAAGAAATTGAAGTTAATCTGCTTGCACAATTTTTGCCAGACCCTGTATGCAATTTTTTTTACCGCTCACTTGCAAACTTGTAATAACCCAGGAGCTAGCACATTGTACACATCTCAGTAAAAATGTAAGTGATTTTAATCACTCAAAACCTTTTGTACTTGATGCAGAAATATGCTGATAGTTAAAATACTTAAAAAATATGTTTACAGACTGACAGGGAACCCCTGGAAATTTAGTGCTGCAAATGGGGCCTTAAATCATAGATGGAGCCCGCACAAAGATTTTACTGGATCAATTTTTAAATTGATCCAATCTTTTGAAAAGTATAGCACGTGGTGTTAAACCTAAGTATTCAGAACAGTAAAGTTTTGTACTCTCTAAGCAGGACCGAGTTTTGCTCGTAAACCACAAAAATCAATACGGTAATTTCAGTTGTACAGGGGGCAATTTTTTAAGTTGCTTTTCGATTTGGATAATATGTGTGCAATTTTGGTGGAGTTTCATAGATAAAAGGAATAGTTGGACTGTCTCTTCAGTTGGTCTTAGTTTCCGATGTAGGGGCACAGAAGGTCCCGAAGTATAACGCGGTATACTTTTCATTCAACACGATTGGGTCCATTTTAACAAATTTGACACTCCCCCCTCATGCCACATTTGCCCGCACTTAATTACTTTTCGGGCTTTCCTTCGGGCAGTCTACATACTACTCAACCTTTTTGTACTCGGGATGTGTTACAATTTTTGACACTCCCAGGCCAGTATGTCATGCAGATAAACGAAATTTTGGATTGTAAATGTCGGCGATTACTTTTTTTACGAACCACAGAAAAAGTTGTGATCGGGTGGATCACCATTACAGAGTGTCTTTTGAACAAATATCCACTGTTCATTACATCTGGCTTCCATATTTTGCTTTTAATTTTTTTTCTATCATTTTTTTACATTTTTTTTTTCCTATCAGTCCATGGTTCAGTGGTTCATGTCCACCACATATGCCCGACCATTTCGGGCAACCAGCTGCTGAGACCCTGGTTCCTCCTAAAAGCCACGAACACTCATTTCTGATGCTACGGCTTAGTTCTATCCCAAAATTAGAAGTACAGGAAAACACGGCACTGAAAGAGGACCATTAAGACCAATAGAATAATACCAAACTTTTTCAAGTATAATGATTTGTTACAGCAAAATTCAAAAAAACAAATAACATGTTTTTTTTAATTTTATTAGATTTGATATTTATTCAACTTTAAGTTGAACCTGTTCAACAATTTTTTATAAACTGGAATTGGGTAATCGAGTTTCAGATGCGTAATTACTTTGTTTTTTCAAAACTGTTCAGTACATAATCGGCCAATTGGTTTACTGTGTAATTACTATGAATCTGAATTCATTTGAGCAATATCCTCAGTAATGACATTTTTCCGCCAACAAAAGATTTTGTATTTTAGTTTACCATGATGTATATAAGTAAACTCCTACAATGGTTGATTTTAGCAAGATAACTGCTTTCTTCAATTACTTACCTCCTTGAAGTATGGCCCTTAAAAAGGTCCATATTCACTTGCACTGCCACTGTACAAGATGTGAAAGACCATCCGACTCAACATACCGTAGCGTAATGCAATTTTTAATGTTGCTGCTGCATCGAGTCGGATGATTTTCATATTTTCACGGCACGGCAATGTGCGATAATGGACTGAACTAGTCTGTCTTAATTCATCGGCGACATTTTAGAATTGTAAATTAATTGCTATGTCAGCCTATAAATTCACTCGCCCATTTTTGGGCAATAGGCCCGGGGCCCGCAAACATGTTGCCTCTTGAGAGGGATTTTTTCCCGATGCATCTAGGAATTCAAGAACTTCCAAAACCCGTGTATTCAATATAACATAGCATGTCATTTATTTAGTGTCAATAATGGTCGATTGCGTGCGAATCATAACAAACAAGGCTAATATTTTACAAAATACAAATTTTTCTCTATTTATCACAATAACTTTCTTGAGCTGTTTTCAGGTATACTTTAGCACTAGCGGTTTAATCCAATGGCGATTAGAAGGCGAGGGTCGCGTTGATCCTTGCATCCAAAATAGACGCAAGGGTAACCGCTGGCGACATACCGTATTGCGAGAATCCATAACCGCCCTGAAACGGAAATCGCTGCATCTGGTTTCTGGTCCTGCTGTTACAGTTTTACTACTACAAGAGTAAAACATAACATGTTTCCGGTTTAAATGTTTCAAGCGTTTAGAATCCATATATGCTCTTCATTAGTGTTACAAAAAGGGGTTTCTAGTTATCATTTAGAGAAATTTCGTCTGCAATCGCCCCTCGGAACCGGGAGACGAAATTCTTAATCGCACCCCTGATCACTCGTGTTTTTGCCTGCGATCTCTTAGCCCAGTCCTCCCATGGTCTACCTGCTGGGTGAGCATCCCCTTTGTCTCGCATATGTTCGACTAAGATCTGGTCAAGAATGTCCTACAAAACAATGAAATAAAATCCTAGTGCCCAAACCCAGATTCGGTGAGACCTGGAAGTCCGTCCACACATTTTTTTGATGGTTTCTAATCTCAAGACCTACGATTCACGATCTGCATGAGCCACGCCAGCACCCTTGCAGCATTTTGAATATCCAAATGCCGCCTAGGACATATAGAAGGCCATAATCTCATCTTCCGTGCCTCCTAATAAGGTCGGTCTTGGTGGCTGTGGCTAGGTTTTTTGAAGGGTCAATAAAATTTATTTCTCTCATATCGTACATCTGAAAATCCTCGTTTTACATTGAAATCCAAGATGGCTGCAAAATTCTCACTACAACATACAAAAGTTATATACTCCACTTCTTGGAGCAGCTATGAGACTTTTTTGTGGTTTTGAGTAAGTTTTTGGGGCAAAGAATAGTTACGTCTTTAAGCTTTGCATGAAAGCCTTTCCCAGTTTATATATCGAAATAAAAAACGGTTGCTGAATTCTATATAAATCCAACATGACAATGATCATACTACCGAATACTTATGAATAGGCACTGTCCTTGACTGTTAGGCATGACAGGAGTGACAGTCAAAAAGCTGTGTTTTTATTTAACTGTGACTTCAACCCGGACTCATCTGTGGTTTTGGTTGAGGAGCAGGAAGACGATTAACCCTTACCCGTTATAGTCAATATGTGAGAGGTCAGAGTTTCAGGTGACTTTGGGAACGTAACTTATAGTGAAGATTGCTAAAACCTCATTAAACTGTCTTAAAATCTACGGCTGAATACTCAATACTAAATGACAATGACCTCAATGACCCTTTTCTTCAGTCTTCCTCTTCATATCTCTCCACCACCGCTTTCCTCAGCAAGCCAGTCCATCATCTATTCGGACATTTACCTATATCCTATTTACACTCCAAAAATAGTGCAAGCCAGCTGGGCCGAAGAAGACATTCTGCAATTTTTAGTGCGGATCACAGTATACTGGACTCTGCGTGAATGTCTTCTGGAATGCTGGTAGAAACGCTTGGCACTATCATGATATTGGTGTGTAAGGGGCTTGTTTGGTTTATCTTGAGCTATCCATAGTGGGTGGGTTTTCATTTATGATGCCTTCCAAATGCTACTTGCAAATGGGCATAGGCTTGACATTCTGTGGCAAATACGTATGTAGTTGATGAAAAGGCCTTTACCCTGATGTTGGTACTTTTTGCCCCTTTTGACAATCCAATATCAAACATCGGACATTGTCCCTTTGTGGCTTTTGCTTCCATTATCACGCCCCAACAATGCCGTAGATCTATGATGAACGTCATCCATCTGGGGAACAATAGTGCCAAGCTTATCAAGTTTTAAAGCCTTTCAAAGCACTTGCTTTGCCAATTCCCCATGTGATCTACGGTATAGCAACCAGACAAAAACATGAGCTGTGAGTAGTTGTGGCGCTATCTCGCATGCTTCTTGGCATTTACCCACCCCCCAATAGTCCACTCAATCTCACTGTATGACCTGGACAAAATTGCTACAGAAGTTTTCCTTGCTGTAACTTGTTTCACCAACCCCCCGAACATCATATAAAAAGTAGAAAGGAGCATGGCAAGCCATGCTAATTTGCAAAACCTATGTGCCATTTGTGCCCATATTTTTGGTTATTATACAATATATTAAAAGGAACGAACCCGTTTAAGTAAAATTTTTCATCTGATAATTGTCCTTCACCTAAACCCCACCTGTAGAATTTTGCGCTGATATTTCAACCCTTTTTTTTCCATGTGCGAGCTAAAAACATGAATTTTCTTAGCCCTATATGTGTAAATAATATCGGGTCGAAACCAAAATGGGTATATTTTCGTTCATAACGTCCAAACCAAATATCCTTTCGCCCTAGATTTCACAGGGTAAATTATAAGAAAAATAGTACATTTCTTCACTACCAAAATGTTGACCACTTTCCGGTAAAAATCTCTCTGCCCTTTAACTCTTTCTTGCGCCCAACATCTGGACCGAGGTCCTTTAGGTCTAACCCTTTTAAGTTGGGTACCGTGTGTAGTGCAGATCGGTTGATGATTCTCTTCCTCATGACGGTCATGTATTCCTTTCGTCTCTTTGGCATTTAGATGTAGGTTGAAACTTATTTGCAGTATTCCAAATGAATGCTTTGTAGTAGATCTTTGCAGCACATATCACATCCCTGTTAGAGCTGCGTTGTCAAGGTCTTTGAGATGTTGACTTTGGTGACGTTTAGAATGCTTGCCCGCCTTTTTAGGCTGCTGTCCTACCTATTACAAAGGCTATTACATATGACCCTTTTTAAATATTCACATACTCTACCCCCATTTTCTTCTTTCCTTTCCTGCTAATCCACTTTAAATCCCAGTTTGAATAAATTATTCACTTTTTAAAGATTTGAACCCCAATTCAACATTTTTCGCAGCTACGTACACGTTTTAAACAATGTTATAATTTCCTGTCAATTTGAACTCTGGAAAGAGGCACTCCTATTTTAACTGCCAAGGTTTTAACTCATTGGCTAACGTTTCCACACTGATTACCCCATTTTTATTCGCGCTAATGTACCAAGTGACCCCGTATTTTGAGTTTCAATTTTCCTGAAAGGACCTCTTTTTCACCTGGCCGAGGCACAATACCCATCACTTCGCATAGGGAGTGGCCCCCCCCCCCGGCACTAGTTGACTCCATGTGTTTGAATAATACCACTGATATAATTTGCTAATAAGATCTCCCCATCGCGAATTGCAGTCTGACAATCATCTAAATGCAAAACATTGCGGCCATCCTTGAATACTGACTATCAAGCACTTTCACTTACTATACAATTGCAAAACATGTTCAAAAACTTGAAAATCTCCCTAAACATGCATTTATGAGCTATATACCTTTGTCGAAATATGGGCGTATACGTCCGCGTAAGATAAATGCAAATTAGCATGTCTTGCCAGACTTCCCTTTTTCTACCTTCTTGATATATTGTTTGGGAGATCCTTTACTGCTAGTTACAGCAAGAAAACCTTCTGTAGCAATTTTGTCCAGGTGTCCTAGTATTTCTCATAGATTGAGTGGACTACAATGTCTATCATGGAGGCTGGGAGCTGGTACCCTCCATCAAGAGTTGACAAAGTGAATTTAATGAGAATGCACAAGTACAATAGCAAGATGAAAACATTGGTGTCATCACAGATTACTTTGATGAAACTGGTCGCCTAATTGGCAACAGTTGCGACTTTTGGGGGTATAATAACATCAGCCATGATTTGTTTTGAGATCAGTACATTGTATCAGAAGCCCCTTGTTGTCTTCGTTGGGTTCAAGCTGGTTTTTGTAACTACAAGTCTGTGGTAAGTTGTGGTATTGGAGGCTTGTAGGCTCTTCGCTGTTGACAAATTTGGTCGATAATCTGAACTTTGTGCCAAGTAACATTAAAGGTCGACCTGCTGAGGTGGCAGAGGGGTATTTGGACTGATTTGGTGACGCCTGCTTGCTTACTAGCCAGCACGACCACTTCTAGTACTACCCCTGATACTGCTTCTTATCGTGTCCAAACACAGTGGTTCACATAATGATACAGCCAGAGATGTATAATTTCTGGCTGCTTCAATGAATTCTACAAGGTCATTGTCTGTGCATTGTTGCCCCAGTATTGGGCAGACCGGTACCAAGAGATGGTCCGTTGTCTGTGGCGCAGCTCCGCAACCACAGGTAGCATCCCGATCCACTTGCAGACAGCCCCACCTCTGCAATGAATCCCCAGATCGGCCGTCCCTGGTTTACAAACTGCCGAGATACCGCCACTCAGCCCACGAGGAGCCAGCCCCAGGTGGAAGACGCTCACCAGGTTCAATACCAACAAACACCACTTGGTTGATAACAAGCCACTCTCTCCACAAGGCAACACCCTCAAACTCCCTAGAGACTGTTTCAAGGGGTTGGATTTGCTTAAAGTGACAGGAGATTTTTTTGAGGATAAGAATTTGTCTCAAATTGCACTGGGTCGCGTACAGATCACCTAAACCAGAACGTTTCGAAGGCTTGTTGGACAAACAAGTACAAAAGAAAACCGCAAACTTGCCTGACTACCGTAATTGTCCCCATAGAACGCAGTGCTTTCAGTTTCTGTAGTGCACGACAGGAAGTACTAAATCATCATCTTATTACTACATAAAGACAGTGTATTCGACTTATTCACTTCAGGTGTGATCTAATACATTGGAGAGCATTCCAAATATGCAAAAAACCTGGGTTCAAAAAAATTGGGGCGCTTCTTTCTGCAAAATTTCCCCATGTCTCTTTAAGAAACTCTCTGGATTTAAGGCGGTTAGCAACTGGTCTCCCGGTCCAGACATTAGGTGCTTCACATCAGATACCCGGCAGCCAAGCCACATGTCGCCACACGACGACGGATGTCGGTGGAAGCAACTCCCACCAGGATACCACAAGTTGTCCGTTGGTGTTGATGCTGGAATCATGTAGTGGTAGAATAAACGATTACGCCTGAATTACTCAATTTGTCCATGATGTATTTCAGGTAGCCATTTATTGACAAAGTCCTGTACAGTTCCTTTAATTGGCAGTTGATTTTATAGTGCCCCCAAAAAAAATCACTACAGCTGCTCCCCATCAGAGATCAGTTGCATCAAAGTGATTTTATTTTGTGTTGTATGACACTGATGTTTTAATCTACATTTTCATTCTGCAGTAAGCTCACGTTTCTTCTTGATGGAGGGGTACCAGCTCCCCCAGTATACCTTAGACATTGGAAGCAACTGCAAGTAGCATGTAAGATGGTTGTCACAAATGCCGCAGGCTGCTTTCGTCTGGTTGCGATACCGTTCCTCACACCAAACATGTGGGGGATGCAAAGCAAAGGAGTAAAAGAGCTTTTGGAAATGTGTAAACTTGATTATCTTGGCACAGAAGCTACTGTAGGTGGTTGAAGCACATGTGGACGTTCGATTGGCAAAATTGACAAAATGACCATCAAAACTAAAAGGGGTTTTGCCCCAACTACAGAAGCTTCACAGAGAAGTCAAGCATGCCCCATTTGCAAAGTATGTATTGGAAAGGCGTTGTTAATATGAGGGACCCACCCCTCTGGATCCATACACCTATGGATGGCTCAATACGAACCAAACAAGTCCTGCACGCCTGTGACAGTACCAATTGATGTTCCGCCAACACCCCCCTGAAGTACATAACCGATTACTGTGGTTGTAAAGCTGGTCCTCCATGTTTCTACAGCAAAATGCAGATGATTCTGCGGCCCAGCTGGCTTGCTTGCACTATTTTTGTGAGTGTGATAGGATAGGTTAAATACCAAAATAGATGTCAAACTGGGTGGATGGCTGAGGAAAGCAGTGGAGGGATAAAGAGGAAGAAGAGCTGAAGAATAAGTGAGGAATTGGGTTTCACCATTAATTTTGAGTATTCAACCATAGGATTAAGATATTTCATATTGAGGTTTGGGCATTTTTCACTTAACTTATATATAAAGCTAATTCCCAATGTTGACTACAAAGGGTTAAGGTAAATAGTCTTCCTTGTTCCATGAATCGCACACCCAGATGAATCCGTTTAAATTACAGTGAGAAGACAGCTAGTGCACATGCTTACCTTATGGCCACTGTACCAAATCTCATATTATATGTTATCCTAGTAGTGTGATCGTCGGCCATGTTGGATTTATATAGATATTTCCATCAACCGTTTTTTTTTATATTCCATAATAAACAGAAAGGGTTTAATGTCAAAGGTTTTCTTTCCCTCAAAACCTACTCAAAAACCACAGTCTCATAAAACAAAAAAAAGTTTTTTCCCTACAGAAGCTGAGATTTAACTATTTGTATTGGTGGTGGTGGTCATTGTGTCAGCCCCCAAGTTGGCGGCCACTTGGATAAAATAGTTCCTTGACCATAAAGCTAGCCAAAGCTAAACCACAAGCAAGACCGGCTTTATGAGTAGCCCAGGGAGCTGATGTATATTGGCTTCTATGTGTCGTGGTGGCCATTTGGCGGACATCTTGGATATTTCCAAACACGACTGCTCAAGAGTGCTGCAGTGGCATCATGCAGGTCCTGAATCAGTAAGTCTTAAAGAGATTAGAAACCATCAAAAAACATTGTGTGGACGCGAACATCCGGGGGTTCTGTGGTTGCGGCACCAGACTCTCCTTGGTACTTTTAAGATCCGTTCTAAAAATTACCGGTGTAGAAGTACTTAAGTCGGCGTACTCATAGTCCGGGACAATGGTGAATAGGGCATATCGATTTTCACGTGACTCTTTTACGCAACATTAGTTTACGCTTTATTCCGTTATCGTCTATGGAGCCCCGGACTGTGGCTCCCGCCGCGATTATCTGCTTTCACACCGGGTCACACGGGGTTAATCTTTTACAGAAGTTGATATGACAATGACGATAAGTCCAAATCACTTTTCGCCATGATTCTACTCTGATATAAACATAACTTCGTCCTGTTGCTTCTTGCCTATGGGAACGGATCAATAGTGATAATAAACTACAATGTACCATTCGATTATGAATATAGCATAGATTTTTTTTAAATCTTTTACTACATGAGTTTCTCAGGAAGTTGCATAGTGAAATTCACCGGCGTTTTGATATCCATGAATTCACCACTGTTTCATGCTGTGATACGTCCATATCTACCGCAAGACAAGACAAAAATGAGAAATGATAAATTATGAAATTGAAGGTTAACTATTAACAAAATTATTTAACAAACATTAAGGATGTTTTATTCATACACCTGTATTACTCTTAAAAAACAACTACATGTTGGTCAAAGGTTGGGAACTAGAATTCACATATCAGGTGGCCCTAAAAAATCAAAAATACCGATTTTTGCCCTGATGTAAAGCTTTCCATCAAAATATCCCCATATGAAGGATTAAGATGAGAAATCTTCTTTCTTGTACAAAAATGTGAAATTTCTAATTTCTATAGAGCAAGTACGAAATTCAGCCTTTGTTTTATATTGAAATATGACCAAATAAAAATCACCTTTCTTCTATTAAGACATTTCTGCCAAATACAAGAGGTAAGAATCTATTGCGTGTAATCCATATGAAATTATGATTAGTCCATAATATTTGGGTGCCTCCAAAAATTCTTTCTTTGCACCTTTAAAGAAAACTGTTGAGTAAAATCTTCAACAAAGTTGAGCATAACCGTTAAGAATTGAGGGTAAATCTACTCCGCTTTGTGCAAGGGTGCGCCACCTTTGTAAACATTTACTCGAGATATGGTCCTTTGTTCAATCAACATTTAAAGTGTTAACAAAATTTATGGTTTGGAAATACACAGATGAAATTGAGGACGACACGACTTCTATAAAATGTTCCAATCTGTAAGACCATTTGGTGTCAAAACCTCAGACCAAGGAAACCGCTTGAAGACATGTCAAACGAAACGCCTAAATGGCAAGATGTAAATGATCGGCGGGGTTTCAATGAAATTCCCGATTTTCGATCTGCAATTGCAATTTCTATGGGACGGTCTGCTATTAAAAAATGAATTGAACGCAATTTATCGTATAACATTTAGGAACAGTTAAATCAACCAGTCATTTCCTAATATTTGTGCAGATAGCTACATCTGAAATAAGCAAGCTGGTGCGAGAAATTGGTCTGTACCCATATCTATCCTAGGCCGGTGCAGTTGCCAAAGACTGTACGGAATACGGAATAAAGCGTGACGTCGATAGAACAACGTATACATTTAAATACAGTTCTATGGGCCTAGGATGCTCGCTCGTGTATATAAGACTTGGTTCGACACCGGGACTGATGTCTATTATTAACAGGCTTTTTTATTTGAATTGCACAACAGTTGATTGAATTGAGCAATTCCGATAGTAAAATTCAAGGTTCCAGAAATACATATCGCTATGGTGTCTATATAACTTGGCAAGTGTTAGAGTACATGTGGAACTGTATTTTTGTGAACATTTCATATACAATCTTGCAACCGAGGTTTTTCTAAATCAAAATTGTATGAGGATTCCAAAAATCATGGGTGTCACACACAGAATCTATATATATTTTCTTATTTAGTATGACCCAATGAACAATTTGAAACCAGTTTAAACAAAATCGGACCATTCTATAAATAATGACCTTGAACTTTCTTGAGCCTATTTTAGAAACCTTATGAGGAAACGAACAGATTGGTATACATTTGAAATCAATTAAACACATTTACCCCTGTACAAATTTTGCCTCCTTAAAAAACACCCAAGAACACATTTTAAAAAATGACGCCCATGATTTTCTGATTCTCCATAAAATTCTGTATTGGAAAACATTGGTGTCCAAATTGTATATGAAAAAAACTAAACCAAAACATTAATTACATTCCCCATGTACTATTAGCTTATTCTGAACACCGACTCCTTTATGAATCCAACCTAATCTAATGTCTAAAGAGCCAAAACAATTTGCAATGTTTAGAAAAATGCTGCAAATTACGGGGGTTGCTGTAAAATTTCCATTCTCTATTCTGACTTTAGCGATGGCTAAAATGTAATTTTAACTTAGTTTTCTTGTCTTATCATATGCAACAAATTATAGGAAAATGCATCTCAGTGACGTATGCCCCGGTGTACTTTTTAATAAAATCACTAGCATATACTGACCTTCATAGTATAGCCAGTCACCAATGTCAAGCTCCGGCAGCTCACACTCCTTGTTACAGTAGTCCATCTCCGCACATGTATTTCCGTACACGGTAGTGCTGTACTGTTGTTTTTTGAGTTTATCCTAAAAATGGGAGAAATACAAATTTAAGCAGTTGAAAATGCATCAATTTTCTTAACGCGATGAACTTCGTTTTATAACATTAACATATTTCAAAAGACTTTCCTGTATGTAGAATTCCCACCTAATTGACCAAATAGTGATGGAGAGGGTATACGCAGACACTTACACTTTGAGGCACTGCGTAATCCAAGTATAGATTCTATTCCAGTGATCTTGGCAGGCTGTGAACTGCTTATCCATTAAAGGGCAAAAACATTGAAAAGCTTCCATGTATTTCAATTAAGGACGCCTGTATCACTGTTTAACCGGTGATAAAAGTAATTATAGTCCGACGTACTCATAGTCCGGGAACAATGGTGCAATAGGGCAATCGATTCAGTCGACTCTTTACGCAACATTTGTTTGACGCTTTATTCCGTTATCGTCTATGGAGCCCCGGACTGTGGCTCCCGCCGGACTATATCTGCTTTCACACCGGCACTCTGGGCCCCGTTACGTCGTCCACGCTCAACTTGGATTCACCCATGAAGGCTATGCTGGTATAAGATACAAATGAATTGTGACTAATGAGAACCAAGATGATCGATATGACCAAGAAAGTGAATCTTTAAATGACAAACTGTCATACACTAATTCTGTCTACGCTGTAGCAACTTAAATACATATTTTACTTTTAAATGAAAGTTTAATTATTATAAGGGCAAGTCAATATTTACGCCAGTGAGAATGAAGATCTGAGGAAGAATACAAAATATTTTGTGAGCGAGATATAAAAATTTTCAAATGCACTCCCTCCACGGCGTAAATAAGGACCACTCCCTAATGCAATACCTCATCTACTGGACTAGGCAAAACGTCCCCATATTCTATCAAATTCCGAGCAAAAGATGAAAATATGCCATTGTTGACGAAATAGTCGAATCCCTGAAGTTTGCGACCTTATAAGGAACAAGACACATTTACCATTAGCAATTCATTTGACAGTGTAGAATTATTTCCATTGTTATCAGAAATCATTCAAACAAAGGTTCTCAACCATTAATATTAAAATTTTATGACAACTCAACACTTGTGTCGTTATGATACACAAAGAGGGTTTCCAACTGAATGAGCGAGTAAACCTGCTTGAAATATTAATTATGATCCGTATAGTGGCGCAGTACACTGCAATGCCCATTGAAAACTCCATTGCAAATTTTGGTTAGGGGATTTAGCGTCTTTCGGGTGTTCTACCTCGGCCATTTTTGCACGTTTTTTAACAAGCGAGGTTTATGAAAAAGCGAGACCTTCGCAACAAAATGTACTTTGAAAACTTTCAAAATTAACGGAATTTGCCACAATACTGATCGAGAAATATGCGAAGACACTGCATATTTTACCACATCTAAATTATTTTCAAGGCCATACTGGGTAAAATTCTGAAGAGTTCTATTCCTTATAAAACGGTATCGACTAACTCGTATCATTAACAAACGGGTTATTCGTGTTGCACAATATATAACTGTTTATAAACACAAAAATTATTGTTCAGGCTGGTCCTTTACCACTATTTAAAATCCTGCCCATCAAAATGAACCAATATTGTATACAGGATTACTTCAACACTACTCTAAAAACATGTCATTGACCAACCAGTTGCCCAACTGACAATAGTCGGCAATTATATTGGTTCTCATGCACCCCCCCCCCCTTAACTAAATTCTAACATTTTTAGAACCTTTACATCTTAAAAAATGGTGTTACCAAAATCAAATTTTGTCCCACGGGGTCCGTTTGGCGGCCATCTTGAATCTAAACAGATCAGTCATATAAGTGGTTCGATTTAGTTGAAAATTATCTCAAATTATTCGTCTCATCAAAAGGAATCAGAAAATGTATTCTGTTAATGTTTATCGTTTGAAATCCAGACCAGTTATAGCAACGCAAATATATTAAAGGGCCATTTCGTGATCCACAACCTCGTCCCTCAGTTCTCAAAAAGTGGATAATTTTTATGTCATTGGAACCGTTGGCCTAAGTATAACATGTGTGCCTAATCTTACGTGCTTATTCGATCTACTCTGGATCTGGACTCGGCTGGAATTCGTAATTTGTGTACTTTCTGTCCGTAGAAATTACAACATGGTGCTCAATTGGACACTGATACAAACCTTCCCATAAATCATGAAAACACCCCCCCCCCCCCCCCCCCCCCCCCTTACCAGAATTAACTGAAATTTTGGTAATCACCTTCTTTCGAAGATCACGAAATGCACCTTTAAGGGGAGAGTACACCCTGAGTCGCCTTGAAGTGCCATTTTAAGACTTTCTTAAATTAAAGAGCACATTTTGCTCTTCAAAATACTTTTTATCCCATTCAAATCGGACATTCGGTTCGAAAGTTATCGTCAATTCTAGTTCGCCGACTGATTGAAAAGCTTGCCTCAAAACAAAAAACAAGAAATGCAGTGCGCAAATTTGTTGTTTTTCACCCAGCTATTTCTATCATTTTTCCTTTTAAAATTTCGTAACTTCTTAATGGAACATAGCTAAAGTCCGCAAGTGGTATCATTTTTTTGAAAAATTCATGTACTTTCTAAATCTGCTATCAAAATTGTATTTATATATAAAATAATTTGCATAATATGCAAATTAAGTGTTTCTAGACCAAAAAAGCGATATCCTGAATGCGCTGTTTTACAACTTTCCCGTGGTTTTTCTCAGCAACGGAAAGTGCTAGAAAGCTCAAACTTTCAGTGTTTATAAATCATAACATTCTTTAGTGCGCTACAGAGCCCTTTTTGACATTTGTACCTTATTATTGAAAAAATAATATTTAAAATTCAAAACTCTCCAAACATGATAAAAATTACACAAAATTTATATTTGAAAAATAAAATGTGACTTGCATTATAAAATCTCAAAAAAGGCTCTATAGCGCACTGCAGTATCTATAGTAGAACACCATATACAAATTTCAACCCCTACTACCTTTGGTTACGGAGAAAACCCTGGGATTTACATGTACCCCAAATCCAAGATGGCCGCCCATTATTATGCGAATGAGGACCTTTGACCTTTACCTTTTATTTTTCGAATATTCAGCCAGGTACTAATGACCTAACATGGGATCAAAATAGGATGCAAAATGTAGATTTTATTTTATGGTGTACTGTCCCCTTAAGCACCTACATCCAATTACACACATATCAATGTATTTTTATAGCAATACCCGGTCAATTTGACCACTTAATATTTGAGCGAAATTAGTATATAGATTTTAAGAGAAGTATAAAATATGTATAGTATAGTATTTGTATACCTTCCAGACCAGGTTTTTCGTCAGTGTACTGATCATGAGGGTGAGTTTTCCTGCGCTTCCCGTACACGTTAACCACCAGTGTACCAGCGGATTCGTTAAAGAAAACGACCAGGCTCTGCGATGACAGTGACGGAAGACTCATCCGGGAAATATGTCTCAAGACCTTTATTCACTGCTTTGGCCAAACTAGGCAGAAATTCAAGACAAATCAGTGAAAACTACTTTTGACCGATTTACAATTTATTATGAGGACCTTTGAAATGTGAGGTTTATTATTACACTTAATACGTATGAAAAAGCTGTGATCCATTACGCAAACTGTGGAATAAGTCCAAAAAAGTTGTGCTCCAATTTACAAAATGTTATATGACTCAAATAGCGGTGAGGGGCAACTCAAATGCCAGTGATTTACAAACATATGTTGATTATCCTTTAATATCTTGCATATATCAGTAAAGGACTGACACCTCACCTATTCAAAGTCTATGTCCTTTGGCCCAGGTTTTCGTTATGGGAAACGCCCCCGATGTCAAGCAAGTTCATCTTGAAGCCATATTTGACGCCTTGTCAAAAACCTTCCGTGCCTCTCCTATGGCAAACTCAAAAATTGGCGGGTTGCGACTGACACTTGCCGTGTGAAAACTACAAAAAAGCTACTAAATTGGGAATGCTCACTATTTTTTGCGTTGTTTCTTACAATGAATCTGTGGGAAATGTTTGATAGATAGACAAACGACCAGAGTTCGCGTACATCTAGAGCATCAGCCAGAAGGTTTTGGGTAGACGAACGAGATACCAATGCTGAACAAGGGAAAATTAGAGAAAATATAACTTTTGCAAATATGAAAGTTATGCCGGGGACCCGTGGTGGGTAGGCCCCAGGAGCGGGGTAAAGTGTCTATGGGGGTCAATATTTGAATTGCTCTAAATAATATTATATAGCTCAAGTATTCCTTGGGTAAGCAGGAGGTAAAAAAGTCCATGCGGTCACCGCGTGTGCGTGCCTTCCTTTCCAAGATATTGGGAAAATAGGCCAAAGGTCATGTGTTTATTCAAGAAAGGTCACCCGTGCAAGTACCCAGATTTGTTTGTAAAAATATTTCTTTTAAATGTTTAATGATACTGAATCCAAATATGAAATGCTTTTGACCTTTCGGCATCTTCTTGTTTAATGGAAGGGGTACAAAATTCCCTGTAGGACTCTATTGGGATGGGGGCATTATACCCCTCCATATGAAAGGGACCAACCCATATGCAAAATAAAAAGCATATTTGAATCAGTATCATTAAATATGTTTTTAATATTTTTTACAAAGAAATTTGGTATTACAATTGGTGACCTGTCTTGAATAAACAAATGACCTTTAGCCATTTTCCCAAATATCTTGGAAAGGAAGCACCACACAACATGTGACCCAAGTGACCTTTTTTACTCTGGTACTAACCTAAAGAAAAGAATAATTTGAACTTAATTTCATTAGATTTAGACAGTTCAAGTTTAATATTTGACCCCCATAGAAACTTTACCCCTCTCCTGGGGCTACACGCAAACAAAGGGTCTCTCCGGCAGACTCATATTTTCAAAAGCTATATTTTTCTCTGAATTTTCCAGCTATTCAGCTATTGGTATCCGTTGTCTACCCAAAACCTTCTGGGCTGACGTGTTCTACATCCCCAATCCCGTCTATATTCAGGCCCCGAGATTCGGGCAGACCTCCGCTGCGGCTTTTAGCATATCAAAGTATACAAAATCTTACGTGCCCTTATCTGTCACAGAAAATGGACAAGCTGTATGTTGGAAGGTAGTGTCTTAATACACGGCCACCGTATGCCTTAGATTTAACTATTTTTAATATGGTTTATTAAATCTAAGGCAAGGTATTGGAATTTAAAGGTGGATGGCCGGATTTTAAGTATATAAAGTTTTCATCTTGATAGAATGACATTCGCCCCAAAACCCGATCTGTAAAGTTTTGCGTCGATATTTAAACCAGTTTTGATGCGAGAACTAAAACGTGATTTTGTAATCCGCATATAGTATTCTGGAAAATTAATATTGGTCGACCAAAATAGGGTACATTTTTGCTCATAACATCCAAACCAAACATACATTCACCCAAAGATTTCACAGGGTGAATGAGAAAAGGCTTTCTTCAGATACAAACTTGGTAAAATCTGGTGTTTTTGGGACGAGGCTATTAACGATCGGCCCATGGCCCTTTAACGACGCCTCAACATAATTGTCATATTGTGTCAAGATAATTAAACATTTTAAGACAAACATTAAAATCATAACATTTTATTTAGTTCATTCTGACATTTATAAAAAAATAACTATTATCACATGATGAGGCTTTATATCTTGAAACAATGTTTTCATACCTTATTCCAACGATATTCAGTCCCAGTTTCTGGGCTTTCTTCAAGAGAAATGGAGCGTTTTCGGTCTTGCAGCCAAACTTGATTCCAAATGGCAAATCTGCGGTCTCGTCGTAGATGGAAAGTCGCAAAACCAACCTGCATGCAGTGAAAAGGATTGTTTGAAAAACAAATTTATGGGCCTACTATTTAGTTTTGCTTCTGCTTGCAGTTGTGGTCAAAGGATTAGAATCGAGCTTTGCTTCTGCAAAACTGCATATTTTACAAGCCCTGTATTTACGTCACTGCGTGCGGTTATTGATTCAAATATTTCCTAAATTTTAGGAGATCTGTCCATTTTCTATAACATGAAGTTACTGTTAACAGGTTACTGATAACACGGGTAAGGTTACTGTTAACAAGGGCGACCATTATTTCGAGTTTTGCTCCCTATGGTTTTCCCACCATATATCTCCACTGCATTATTTGGATCATTTCCTATGGTAAAATAAACTGAAATTAACTGTTCGTAAGCGACTTTTTCGACTCAACCAATTGAACCATTTTGTACACGTTTTATGGTTTAGGTCCTAAATGTTAGGTTCAATCAACAGGGCTACAATGAAACTTATCACAAGGGTCTTCTAGCTTATTTGAGCTTTTCCAATTCAAAATCACAATCCCTCAAACTCTGGTTGAACCACATCCACGGATGGAAAAAGTTAACATCAATTAAACCAATAGGGTTTTAACATTTTTCAGACAAACCAAACAGTTTGGTCCACTGTCGTTCAACACCAGGAGGACGAAGACTCCGTAACGTTATCCATTTTGTGGCACTGTATCGCTTGTAAGTTGTAATAATAGTCATTTGTAATAATTTAATTGTTGCCGACATTTGATCAGCTCAGTGGGAATAGTTTCCTTTACTTGTGACTATATTTGTGTGAATGAATATAGAAAATAATGATCAGAATACAAAACTTTGGCGACCCTAAGTGAAATTTCGCAAAGTCAATGGTCGCACCCCATAATGACCATGACTGAAATCGGGTAGTCCTTGCAATTTCCCCAATTTAATTCCGTTTAACAAGAACCAAGCTTCACCGATATGTTGTACCCGTAAACCTACTCGGCTTCTGGATGGATTCTCTTGACTTTGTCCAGTTCTTCCTCGCAGTCAAAAGTCATCATCTTCACTCCTTGTTCCCTGGCGTATTTAATGTGAGACGCCTGCTTCCACGTATTGGCGTTGATGATGCGGTCAGGGTCTACGCCGATGACTTCCCGGAGCAATACTATTTCTCCCTTTAATTATATAAAAAACAGTGAGGAATTCAGGTCATTGGAATTTCTGAATGAAATCCCTTGCACGGGAGGAATAATCAGGAATTTCACTTGAACTTACAAAATACAATTGATATAATGCGCGTAAAGTTGACTGCATGGTTAAGGGTCAAATATTGATATTGTTATGACGTCTCGTGGACGTCTAAGGTCAGAAATACCTTAGAAACACAAATAAATGAGCCTTGTGCACAAGTGATCTGAATTTTATATAATATACGTTAATGATTTGTAATTGATTCAAGAATTTGGTATGTCCAAAACATTACATATATAGTAAAATCACACACAATTTATTATGTTTGATACTTAATGTCCAAAAGAGGCGTTGCAGTTCAACGATGATATGTCCTCACAGCGAAGACTCCAAAATGACAGCGCGTAAGTTCATATAAAACTCCTCAGGTAATATATTCCATGGGAATCTTCTCAGTCCTAAAGGTAACTTTTGTCCAGCAGTTCAAGACGACAAGGTTACATAAGTCCCTCGACGACACTAATATTCCACAGTATATCATAAAGTTCCCAAGTCTTAAAATAGACATTACAACAGCATCATGCATAAACATAACCTAGCACTCGCTGACCAATTGGAATTCACATAAATTACATCACTGAATCGCATCACTTTCCATATATAACTTTGGGGAATTCCTAGATTCTGCAATGTTTTGATCTCAAAGCATAAACAAGTTGACTCAGTTTCTAAGTTTACATCTTGGGGAATTCCCCACTTCCCCTATTGTGCAATCTAACAGGTGCAACTTGTACAAACACTAGGGATATTCCCCTTTCTCTCTTTTATAGTAAACAAAGTACTTTTCCCGTGAGAAATCTTTTCTCAAATAGAATTGAGAAAATAATATTTTTAAAAGTTTTAATCAGAAAAATGGAGGCTATAAAACAATATCACAGCGAACTTGGAAAATTCCCGCTACACCCTACACTGGAAAATTCAATACGCCGGCAACCTATCGTGTGTTGCTCGTTCGCCTTTGAAGCTCTATCTCACATTTTCAGAAAGTTTAGTTAAAATTTTAACATGCATTAATAGAGCAGATTATTTGGGTACACTTAGCCCAAACATGTTAAAATAACAAATTAGGCCTACATTACACAACCCTGGGTTGTTCGCTTGAACAGATCTATGGTTTGACATCTGTGATAATCAAGCCAATTAAGTGATTTTTGTAAAATACGTACATTTAAAATGGTGAGGGAAGTACAAAAATGTTAATGGTGGTGTCATCACCGTCGTCGCCATCGTTTTCGTCTTTATCGAAATCTTCGCAATTGTTTTTTTTTTCTCGTGATTTCTATATTCATTGATCATTTTCATATCGAGCTTCATATAATTATGATATCGGCTTGCTATCTCAACCCAAAATTGGGTACAGGTGTGCGTCCGTCAGGTAAAAAAATCGACCCATGTTTATAGTGACCAAATTGAACAAAAATATGTCCAATTTATATAGTTGGTTCTGAAATTTCGACCCATTTCTATAGTTGGCTTTGAAATTTTGCACCATTTTCATAGTAATCTTGGCAAAATCGACCCATTTTCATCGTAACTTTCCAAAAAATCAGAAAAATCAACCATTTCCATAGTAAATTGCGACCAAAATTGAAAAATTGACCCATTTATATAGTAGCAATGACCTAAAAAAATGACCCATCAATATAGTAGCATGGTGGAAAAAATGACCCATTGTCATAGTAAGGGGTGAAAATGTGACCCATATCGGCGGCACATATGTACCTACCCTTTTCCACTGAGTACCCCCCCGGGTAGTTTTACAAGACTGTCGTTAGTCTGATCTCTCACCTTGCTTGCACAATCGAAGCCACAGCCCAGAGCAGATAGCATACGAAGAACAGTCTCGTCAGGATTGCATTTCACAGCTTCGAAACAAAATAGTAAATTGTTAAGTTTTAGTTTAGATATAACATAAATGCATTGTTCAACATGAGGCAGTTACTTTAGTCAGATTGAAAAATATTATTTCAAAGTATCTTAAAACCATATCACCTTCAAGTTTCTTGTTACTCGAAGCTGAACAATTTTCCACGGCTGTGAACTACAGTGTCTGATCATTGTTTCATTGTGTTTGAACTGTCATATTTGATGTTTTTTTTGTTTGGCTTGGTATTATAGATGGCGATATGACAATGAGATGACTTGATGCACAAGATAACCATAGACAAGAGGACTAATTATGGGAATAGTGATTAAGTGACGAGATAGACGACAAGGTAGCGGATAAGATAAGAGAATGACGTGTAAGTGATGAGAAAGACGGCAAAATATCTAAAAGTTAGTTAAACCGAAGTTTTAAATCTGGTTTTGCACCCGCTAACGGGGAGGGGGGTGGCCGGATACACCTCACTCAACAATACTGTGGGGATTTATTGGAGCAAGAGATAATTTATCGGGTGCCCTTCCTGACGTCAATCCAGTTTTTCGGCGGTGGGCTTAGCCTTTGGGCAACCACGCCCTAACCATACAAGGCAGCATGTGCTGGATGGCCGCCATTAGCTCTCCATAGCCGACGCCCTTGTATGTAGATCTTTCATTCTACCAGGGTAACCAGCTACCCTCATCAGATTTCCTTGGAAATCCGATGGGGCTGACGGTTTAGCCGCCGACAACTCGGCCCTGGGACAGGTAGTACTGGTTACCAGGATACCAGTAGCAGGCCCTCAAAGGAAACCTGACCTGACAATAGCAAAAGAGATAAGAAAACGGCGTGAAAAATGACATGGGAGTACAAGAAATTGTGTGAAGCGACTAGATAGAGCAGATTAATCTAAACAAGGATTTTGTCCCTGATAGCAATCCGATTGGTTTTTAATCCGAGAAATTTAGAACATTAAAAATAGCATTTTACCAGTAAAATTGACTCGATAAATTCAGTATGAAACCAAGTTTCAAAAACCGCAGAGGTATACAAACCGAAAAAGGGTGTGACACGCGGCATGTTTTTCGTCCATTTCCGATATTTCTTGAAAACATCTCCAAGATCAAAGAGAAGAAAGCAGTCATCATCATCCTGTAGGATATAAAAACAATTGCAAGTCGAGTTAAAATGATGCGACATTTGGGAGAGCGTGATCTATACCCCATTTGACGCGGTCAAATCATTTTATGCTTATCGCCGATTCTGCAAAAGACATGAGGCTAAACAAGTCTTCCCGCGCAGACTCCGCACATAATTAAGGAAAGCTCCAGGATTTCATTAATCGAAATGTATTACATTTGAAGCTTTCCAATTAGTGTTTTTTTGTATACCCGAGAAATTTTAACTTTAGTAGTATGTAAAAATAGATCCTAAATCGTGAGCTTATGTAAATATCTACCAAATGATCAAATGGGTAATGTCAATCTAAGGGAATTTTAATTCGTTAAAACATTTTTGCGTTCATGACATCTGAGCGGCGTTACGATATTTTATTGGGCTGGTATGACGTTCGAATATTTAAAGTGAATGCAAGCGGTTTTGAGAATTGACGGTAATCTATTTTTGGCATGCCTGCTAATATTTTTCACAATTCTAAAAAAAATCTATTTGCTATTTTCGTGAAAATGAGATTTTGGTTATTAAAATCATTTCAGCCCCTATTATATTCACCCTTTGCAAGGAGAGCCTCGAACTGGTTGCAATATGGGAGCATTTACACAATAGTTCGATTAGGTTCGATTCTTTCTAAACCAAACCATTGGCCTTACAAGAGGCGAATGCATTCTTATGCAACGCCCAATGCCAGTTCGAGGCATTACTGCAAATGGTGAACCGTGGAAACTGAATAGGGACCGAGATCACGCCCAGACTTCTCCGGCTCCGTTTGGAAGACGAAAATCCAAATTAACGGTTAATTCTGATTTCAATTTTGTACACTTGGTTAAAACACAAAATCAAGAATTTAACTCATTTAACGGCACAAAAATGGAAAAAATGGGAAAAAACCTTTGCACCTTTGTCAAGCGTGCCGAAGGCGCCATTAGCAAATTTCGGCACTTCCGAGGTTGCACTCGCAGGTATCAAAAATTGAGTGCAACACCATCGCAAATGCCACTTTCGATGGTGTTGCACTAACGACTAATTATCTGAAACGGCACTTGTTATTTTAGGCCTAATTTTGTTAACTATTTCTGAATTAAGGTATTCAATTAAAATGTGTATTTTGACATGTTCTACGTTTTGCAAAAATCTCAATTTCGCCGACGATCTGGGCTTACTGTGTAGTGTACATCTATCCAGACTCGCCTTCAAGTTGTTTATTTTACGGAACGAAAAAATATTGCTGCCAGACCCTTTATTTTTGTTCCGTATTCTCTAAATAGGGACGAAAACAAAACGTCAAGTTGCATTTGCACAGATAAATCATGCATTCTACACACGAGTAATACCGTCGTATTTAAAAGTGGAGCTATACACTTGTGAATTTTCCATTATATGATTAAGTACTGAAATTTCCCAGAAATTTCATTTTTACAGGACAGTCATGGTAGCAAATCTGCCAACAAACCGAAATCCAGATTTTACAAGTTCCCTTTCAAATTGAAGGTATTTTTACAAACTGAATTTTATAGTATATGCACCGTAAGTTAGGATGTTCGTCCTTTTTTATTCTCTACACAATCACAATCTCTAATCACTCGCCAAAACTATGTCAAAGGTGCATTTCGTGATCCTTGTATATTTTTTGTTTATGATTGACTAGATATCCTCAAGAGAAAGTTATTTCCAAAATTTCAGTTGATTCCGATGCCGGGTTAATGTTGCGCATTGATGTTATGAGCAAATTACTTGTATTGCGTTGTCCCAGAGGCCACTGTTGTAATTTGTCCGTTTACGGACAAACAAAATTACGAATTTCTAGATCAGATCGAATTTGCACGTACGATTACGCATACATACTACTGCGATTTTCCTGTTCTCCTACTTTTTGTGCAATTGGATCTAGGATGGACATACACAATCATTTAAGGGACATAATGGCAAGGGACATAACGAAAAGGACCATTACTGAAATCACTTCCACGAGTTTGAAGACAATTTTGATGTTTACATTCTGTAAAAACAGTAAAAACGGGAAGAGTTCCGGGGGAGGTGGCAGTTCGTGGCAATTTCTGGAACAAGGGTGCTGACATTACGGCCAGCATTTACCAAACTTGAAAAGCGTGTTGTCATCAGCTCACAGACCATTACTATTGTATATGTGCTAATCCCGGCTAATCCATCTTTCACTTTCCAGATCAGTATCTTACTACTAGCCTAAAGTACAATGCCTGAATCCACACTGTTAAAAAAAAGTTCACCGTAATTTACGGAAATTTCTGGCAGCAGTATTTCCAGTCATTTTTAGGGTAAATTTACAGAAATTTTCTGTGTCAATTGAACTGAATTGACAGTAATTTGTGACAGAAATTTGTGTCACTCATTTATGGAAAAAATGTGTATTTTAACAGAATTTTTCCGTAATTGAATTACGGAACCAAAAAAAAAATTCCCGAAATATTGCTGGTCCAGAAATTTTTTGAAATATTTCCGTACATTAACATTTTTTATGTTTTTTGTTTTTTATTTTTATTGTTTTTGTATAACAGATTTGTATGTCCGTAAATTTACGGCAATCTGTTTTCTTAATTTACGGGAAATTTTTAACAGTGCAGCCCGATCTGAATTCTTTGAATTTTGTGTCGCAAAAACATCTAGATACACTGTAAATTCTGTCAGGGATGTGAACACCTTGCTTTTCTGTTCCAGAATTGCACAAACTAACCACCTCCCGCCCTGGAACTCTTCCTGTTTTTACTGTTTTTACAGAATGTAAACGTTGCATTCAAATTGTTTTCAAACTCGTGGAAGTGATTTCAGTAAGGGTCCTTTTCATTATGTCATTTTTTTTCTTGCCATTATGTCCCTTTAATCATCATTGAGCCACTTAAGTCTCCTTGGTGTATACATGGAAGAGATAAGGAAGCACATCGACTTCCACCATCCGATTTTAATCTTATCCATTCACCTGTTGAGTGGTGAGCGAGTATTAAAGTTTAACATACAACTCAACACATTGTGTTATAGTTCGTGTCAGTACATTTGTCCATTTAACATTAAATAATAAAAAACAACGCAATATTAAAAACTTCATTTCAATTCAAAATAACAATTAACAATTACAAAAGGATACCCATCATACAGTGATGAACCATAGCATCACCTATCCCTGTAATAAAACAGATAAACCAACTAATTGCAAAGATAACACTTAGAAAACTGCAATTCAATAAAAACAGATCAAAATATATACTGGATAAATTTTATAATCTATACACTCATAGACTGATGACAAAGGTCATCACTCATCCAAGTATCAAGCAAATAACAGATACTCGACAATCACATCAGAACATGCAACATGAGATCCCCGTTACAAAGACCAATAGATTGTCTCATCCATGTACATTTTTATAAATGGCTCCAATACACTTGTCATTATGCCCAACTGACAGTATTTTTAATTACATCAAACAATTATACAGAAACCCTAATACATCTAGCTATTTACTATTACAACAAAATACATAGGTGTCTTACATATGTAACAAATGTAATTGATAAAGTGTTTGTTTTTCATTATCATTGATTTTTAAGCTCCAGGTACTTAAACGAGTAATCCAACAGAACATCTATAATACAATTACACAGTCGAAATCATTAACCGTTTATATATAATCCTAATTTAAATACACATTTGCCCCTTTTTAGTCGTCCTGTTTACGACATACATGGGAACACATCGGCCAATTGCTTAACCCCGACCCGCAGGGGGCCCCATTTGGTCGCCTTTTACGATATGCAGGGAACACATCGGGCCAATTCTACACCCCTAACCCGCAGGAAAATGGGGGAAAAAACAAAAAATTCAACAAGTGACCCTTTGATTGCCGCAATCGATGATTGGCGACATCATTACTGGAGAATTTTTGAAAACTATACGAACACGTAAAGTATATTGCATATTACATGTTCCGGCTGTCTGTATTTGTCGCTGTTTTCGTTAAATACGCAGTGTTTGTACATCGCAATGCGTTCAGCTTTGATGCCCAAGACTGCCCAGTGTGAGAAATAAAGGATGAAAGTTTGACTAAATTTGAACGTTTGACCCGGGGGCGTCTTGGATTTTCGTTGGGCACCCATGCTCGTTACAGGGGTTCCGACAGTGACCCATAACGGGAACCAATTTTCAGTTAAACCCGGCCCCTAATGGGACCAGCTTTGGTGAAATTATACTATAGTTTTCAGTGAAAATATACACCTTGCGGTACAGCAGTATATGATATCCTTACTGTGCTACTTTAAATATATTTTCGACTACTATTATCCCCAGTTATATACTCTTGAATTCCACACCTTACTTGTATGCAAAATATTTGATTAATATTGTAACAATTTTTCACTGTACTGCATTATTTACATAAGTATTTTGTTTTTGCTGTATTCTATGATTAACAAATAAAAATTGGAGATTGAAGATAATTTGCAGTGGGATTATACCCCTTGCATGACCTGTTCTCAATACATGAAAAGATACACATTGAAAATAGCCAATATACAAGAAAAATGACACTTGTGCTACTGCAAGAAAAATGCACTCAGGGTTATTTTGCTATTTCTATCATTGAACCAGTCACAATCACAACTGCAGCTAGTCTTTTTTCGGAACGAGCATGGGTTCCCGACCAAAATCCAAGAAACCCCCGGGCGTGTTGACTGGTTTCCATGTAAGCTGCCATATGTTTGAGTATTTACTTCGCAGCATTCGTCGCGTGCCGATTCCCGATGACCCGGAATCTTTACGCAATGAAGAAACAACCACGAACTGCGAATTTTCTCGAGAAAATCTGATTAGGATTATCCTTGGAAGGGCCACTTGAGAATATGAATAACAATTGCAATTGTGGGGTGGCAGATAGATCGTTCAAAAGCCAAGTGGGTCGATGCTTCCTTGGGTCTTTCTTCCATGGTATAAAAGACCTGGACGAAAGAAATCAATCACGCCTCTACGGAATAAAGCATAAACCCCATTATAATTGAGAATGCTAGCCAGTCATGCATAACCAACATATTGATTTATTGCCAAGGTCCATTTGCACACTACATGAGAGAGGTTCATACCTTCAGCCATACGCCTTAGGCCAACAGTTCAATGATATGAATATCTCGATTGGGGTAAATCGGGGGACAAGACTGGATCACGAAATGCCCCTCTAAGTATTTTGATTGAATTAAATTTTACAGTACTTATTTTAACAGTAATTGGCAGAATCGCTACCAGTATTTTTGCAGTGTAGCGGCAATGCTAACACCAACCTAGGTAAATGTAGTCTATACATTTATATACGTCTCCATAGCCTTATTTCCTTTCATCAGTATCTATTGGATCTGGATCGATATTCTCAACGTTCAAAAATGAGCCAAATGAGAATATGGGTGTCCGTAGGGCTATTTTAATTGCTTGAGTATTGTACATTGTGCCCTGAAAATTATCTATTATCTATAGTGCCCTAAAAATAGTGGGCAGTACAAACAAAAGACACTGGTGTAGAAACACCTCCGCTCTTTTTTTTAGGGAGGGATTATTTAAATTATAATCGCATCATGGACATCTGTCATGATCGTAACGTCTCTTTGGAATCCAAAGCAGATCATCCAAGAGCTTCCATGCAAGCATGCGAAGAATACAATACATGCACCTGGTTCACGTGAACATTTCAGCTATTCCTGCAGGTGATTCCTTTGAATTCTCTGCATGGTTGGGTATTCCGCAGGCTGGCCAAGTTAACCTATCAACCTCACGTGAAACCTCCCTATAATTTCATATGTAAAGCTTAAAGGGCCAATGGCATGAAAACAATTGACATAATGAAAAGGACCCTTACTGAAATCACTTCCTTGAGTTTGATAACAATTTGGATGTTTACATTCTGTAAAAACAGAAGAGTTCCGGGGGGGAGGTGGCAGTTTGTGGCAATTTCTGGAACAAGGATGCTGACATTACTGCCAAACTTGAAAAGCATGTT
>JAMKCH010008264.1:0-69037 GCA_023653785.1 Ophioderma brevispina
TATATGAACATTAAATAAAATTAAATAACCTCAATCCTTAAAAATTATAATTATTTCTAAATAAAAGGATAAAAAGAAATGTACCATGTGTAAAATAGGAACAGTTACAATTCTTTCAAGCGTAATCTTTTTGCTACGCACGCACTTGAACATAAAAACCAGAGATGAAAAGTACACTCTAAGAGAAAAAAGTTGAACCTAGAAACCTTTTTTGTCTCATAATGAACTCTTCTTCAAAAGGTTCTATAAAGAAGAGAAGCGAATTAAAGGTCGGCAAGCTCTAAAAACACTGTTGGAACCATTTTGAGTGAGTGGTTCATAAGAATAAAAAGGATTCGAAGACGAACTTTTCAATTTAGAGTGTATCAAAAAGAAATGTGAAGACACCCATCCTTCTATCGCAAAAAACTAAATTTGCGATGGGCTGGGGGGGGGGGGGGGGTCGTGCGAGGGAGGACTCCTATATGAAATGTCGGTTAGTCTGGTGACATTAATTCAACTTTAAGATAATGCTGCAGTGAGAAAAGTGTAAAACGGGGGGGGGGGGGGAGGGCGGCAGTGATATATCTATGGTAGGCTATAGCAATAAACCGTCGTTGGTGAACATTTTTGGGTTAGGGTTAATTGCTAAAACAAAAGCTACAACATTGAATTTCTTTCTCAAAGGCGTCAAATGACATATTTTCTTTAATATAATAAAGTAAGCAAATTCGTGATAAAAATAAATGTTAAAAAAAGGGGGCGGTCTGGGGTGAGATGGTAAGCAGAAAATAAGAATGTCCTGGTGGTTATGTAAAGAATGTGTGTGAAAATTGGACGGGATCTTTTGGGGTGACAGCGATGATGGAAAAAAAAATGCGGGGGGGGGGGGTATAACCAGTTTAATGCCATACCCATTTATGCCCCCCCCCCCTCCGTGTGGATCAGAGGCTGGACGATTAGGCCAACGTTACAAGTGTTAGAGTGTGGAGCAGCCTTTATAGGCTTTCGACTTCCAATAGCTCAACACGGTCAAACTAGGTTGAACCCAGTTTCAAACATTTTAGGATACCTAGCCAGCCACGGGCCTAGCATAGCCGAACCGGCCACGCCAAGCTAAGTTCACATGTACGCCACACAAGGATAGGCCATACGGAGAATTTGTATCGTTATGTATTATCCTGGGTATGTTTTAATGTAGTGATATTGGTTCTATTTCAGAACAAAATAAATTATATTTTATGATCGAAAGTAAGGATTTCTCAAACTTCTGTGGTACACGCCGTATGTGTTCCAAAGGGCGCACACCAGTAAATAACTGCCACATTGAAATACCGCAAATATTACCTGTTTTGAAAGCGAGATTTCGAACCAGAGGCAATATTTGGAATACAAGTTTAATTCAATTGGAGATTGCAAATCGATGAAACTTTAACATAGTTTAAAGGTATGGGGGGTCTCCGATAGTTTTTCCGAACGGACCCTATAGCGACTGGCCATTTTCCACCTGTGGTCGAGCCTTGCAAACTCATTTACGCCATTTCTAGACGAGGGCCTACTTCTCCGTGGAAATCAAAATTTTTAAAAGTAATGTATCCAATGTGTTAAAGAACACATGTACTTTTTATTTGAACCTATATGGCACTTACAGATTTTCACAAACTCGCACAGGACGGTAAACATCTCAAAATAGCTGTGTTTTTTTAACGGAAGTAAAACCATTAATGAAATGCGTGGATTGATTTGGGTTGTGCGCACAGAACAGAAATCAGAGAAAGACACAGCAGTTGGTAAAGCGTGTAACCTGATTATTTTCAGACAGCCTGTAACCGGAAGTAAATTGTCAGATAGAGTCTTGTCAGCTGATATTCATGTAGAGATCAGTGATAAAAAGAAAGTGATTCCCAGGGGTAATTTTCAGTTCCGTTGCTGCCGTGTAGTCCGGTCTATAGTCAGGGTAAATTCGTAATCAGTAAAATGAATCAAGTAACCACTTCGTGGTCAATCTTACTAAGATTCTTAGACTAGATTGTAGCTGTCGACCTTTGCATATTGCTTTAGTTTAGACTATAATTTAAATTTAACTTTCAACTTGGCATGTTGGATAGCCTAGGACTAGTCCCAATACTAGGTACCCTTATTATACTTCGTATAATGGTACAAACACATGCATAGGAAGTGGCTGTTCACGGAATTTCCCATTCATTGAGTGGGAAGGAGCCAAATTTTTCATCATCCTCATTTTCATCTAAATGATGAAGCCTGCACTAATTACTCAATATCAATGTTTCTATAATGTAGGAGAACACATGCAAGTATTTTTTAGAGCAGGATACGTGCATTTTTGTGTTTTAAATCTTGATTGCAAAATTCAATTTCGTGTACACTCAGGTTGCAATGGCAGAGTGTGTGACTCTTATTGCCACATATAACAGAGTCGCGTTAGGGACTAGCCGAGTCTTTATTACAGGCTAGCTTTCTAGTTTGTGGCATATATGTCATTCATCATCTCATATATTATATCAGTTTCCACCCCTGCTTTTTTACTTAGGCTGTGGCAGCTAATTTAAGCTGTTTTCCCAGACAGTAAGGAAATCAACAACAAGAACAACATACATCACAACAACAACATGACTTAATACCGTTTTACCTAAAGTTGAAAGCTTCGTCACGTGTCTGGAGATTCTGGGGTGTAATCCATGGCCATCTACTCTTCAAGACTATACTATCTTGTTGGCACAGGAAAAAAGGTAAGCTATAACACTTAAAGGAATTAAGCAACAGATGCTAATCCGAAATACGAGAAAAAAATCATAAAAATTTGTATTTTGGTATTTTTGTTACTGCATGCATGTGAGAATAGACCGGCAAGAATACTTAAATCCCGTGTATTAAACAAGGCAGTACTTTTTATCTTATCTATAATTTCTATGCAGTGTGTTGCGTTCGTATCAAAATTCCGACCTGAGATCAAAAAAGCCTTTCTTAGTGAATATCCCAGATTTATTTAAGCGTACTATTGTTCCCATGACCTGTACTGTTAGACCTCAAACACAACATTACTCATTATTGATCTTTGTTTATTTTGTATTGTGCATAAACACATCAGCTGTTTTGTGTAGATTGATGAAAGATTCAAGATATCGCTGTTAATGTCTAAATTTCCAGAGACATGACAAAATTTCCTCAAATACTTCCATTTTTTTTACTATTTGGTCATTTTTTTTAAGGTGAGGGGACACATTTGTGTCACATCTACCTATCTTGGCCAAATTCACCTCTTCTATAAAAATAACACTGCAAGCTTAAAATGTTGTTATCAGAAGCATATGAAAGTATATATTTTTCTGAAAGCTATAACGGGGTGGGGCATTCAACTATCATAATTTTTTTTTTTTTTTGGAATGATTATACAGGGTGGTTTCCCATAAATTATACAGGGTGAACAACGACCAACGTAGTTTTAATTCTATTTTTGGTTTCTTTCATATTCTTGGGCCAGTATATGAAATAAAAATGGAGTGTATTTTTTGTGATGTGGAAAGAAAACCTTCAACATATATTATTTGTCTGATTATCTCGGGCCCAATTAATTTTATAGGTGTTCAAAAATGTTTTTTCTTTCCGGGGTAGAAAAAAACAATTTTGTGTCAAAAATACTTTATTATGTACCACCTATAACAATGTTGATTTTTAAACTGTGGGGTAATGATTTTTTGAGGTCAAAGGATCCATTTTAACAGGTTACGAACAATGGCCACTTTCGTTGTCAACGAAAATGGGGCACTTTTTCCAAATTCAAGTTAGGAGGGCGCTGTTCATGTCAAAGTCCGCCATCCTTGTACATATATATGTTTCTAGGTACAGGATTAAAATACCCCCTAGTGCACGTAATATTTTCTGAAAAATTGTCAAGGCTCAGCTCTTTTTTATTGACCATTTGACACCATTTCATCAATTTAAGAGAGTGTAACGTATTGAAATGTATAGGGAGGAAAAGTGCGTGACCTATGTTCCAATTCAATCAAATTTTTGAATTCATTTAATCTTTGAATTGCAAATTGGTTGAAACCTTTAATAATAAGGATTTTACCATTTTATGGGAAACATAATTTCAAAAATTTATGTTAATCTGCAAGTGGTTCCATTGAAAATGTACCACCGCACCGCATCCACCCACAAAACCGCACCACCTCCACCCCTGGGTTAATTAAGTTTTAATGAATTGTGTGTGCTAATTGACTGCTGTTTTTGGATTGTATCCCAATAATTTTGAAGACTAATAAAGTTTTATAAAATGCGCCCAAAATCATTACATTTGTTGGAGTTTGCAAAGATATGACAGAAAATGGATCTACAAAAAAACCATAAATATGTGCAAAATCCACACATTTTGGGGCCCACATTAAAAAACACGACCATTTGGTGGTTCTACATTTGGAGAATTGTTTAGGATACAAAACTTTCGCTCAAACCTCCACTTAAAGCGGTTGAGACCACCTACCAAAGAAAGTACAAAAGAAAACTTCAAACTTTGTTTTGACTTGCCTGCCTATAGTAATCATCCCGTTCATAGAAAGCCATGAGTTTGAATTTCTTTCAATGCACGGCAGAAGATACTAAAGCATCATCTTATTACAGAAAAAAGGTGTTATTCGGCTTATTCACTTCACGGTGTTAATCTAATACTTTGGTACGCATTCCAAATATGAAAAAAACTGGGTTCGAAAAAAATTTGGGGCGATTCTTTTCTGGAAATGTCCTCATGTCTCTTTAAATTTCTTCTCTCTTTTACAGGCACATTTTTGTGTATAAAAAATGCCAGATCTTGCATGCAAATTTCGGTCTACTTGGAAGAGATTTCGTAATTTTGTATTTATGTCTGTTAAAGGACCAGAGTTATGTACCGTAGCCTATGAGGACAACAATGATACAAACATCTGTTCATAACATCAAAATGCACTCTCAGAATCAACTGAAATTTTGGAAGTAAAGACACTATAGTTGTCTCATCTTAGTTGAAGGTGACGTCACTACGACTTTTATGTTGCGCACCCAAGAATCGCGCGCGCTATGCTTGGAATCAGAGCATGATACGGCACGCGAATAAAGGCGGCACGATCGAGACGCAAGTGGGAATGCCAAGACGGCATAATGACTTCACCTTAAACTTTAGATGAGACAACTTTAGTATATCAGTGATTGGCTTAAATCAGCAAATCGAAAAAATCAATCAAAAATCAGATTTTTGTATGTATTGTAAACAAGTCAGTTAGCCAAACATACTCTTCAAATGATAAGACCAGAAGCACCATAATAAGGACGAATGGGATTTTAGTCATTACTGCTACGTTTTCGGACACTAAAACAACAAGAATTGAACGGAGAATAGTACCCGGAACATGCCTGTTTCTTCCTGTTTATGTCAATTCTACAGTTGGAAAAGGTAACTTATGGGAATTCTACAGGCTTATCCTTCAATTTGAAAGCTATTCCTGCAAATTTAAAATATTTTTCAAATCACTGATAGTGTCTTTAACCTTTCTTGGGAATATCTAGTGAAACATAAAGTGGTGTGCTTTGGATACAAAATGCACCTTTAAGGTTTTGTGCACAATTACTTTTTTTTGGATGCGTTTGTGCCATTTTTATGCCTATACAATGTACACTATGTTTGGAATCTATTGGTCAAGATTTTGACCCCACCCCAGTTCTAGTGAGTGCACATACCCTTGGAGTAAATATTAGTCAATTTGTCTGCATATCACAGGCAAGAAATTTTGCAAATATAACTGACATTTTTAACACGACCACATTACATTTTGTTTTCACAACTAGGGAATGTTCCCAGAACCATTTTCAATTGGGGGGTGTTTGCTGCAAAACTGTCCCATTTGGGCCGCACAATTTCCTAATTTTGAAATATGGGTGTATTGGTGAAAATTTGAAATTGTGTCGAAAAAATGGACAGGTTTATCGGCAACGCTATTTTTTTATTACCATTGGGTCAAAAATTAAAATCTGAAGACTGTGGTGGTATGGGGTGGGGGACCACTTGTTCAGTTATACTGCATATATTATGTTATACGTCATATATCACAGAAGTAATATTTTCTTTCTGACGAAATCAGTAAATTATTTTAAAATATTCCACCTACATTAATACCAATTTTGGCCCCTACAACATTTACAAGGCAAACATTTTGCTGACAGAATTCTGAAAAAAAGTAAATTGTAGTGGTGTCACCCTCCTCCCAGGAATGGTCCCTTCACATCATACATTTGTACTGCTTCAGAGTGGTTGATGGAAGTCTCAGCGCTTGTACAGGCGTGGATCTAGGAAGGGGGCGGAGGGGGTGCGCCCACCCCCCCCCACCCCCCCCGTAATTCTGCAACTCTTTCAAATCACCCATTTTTGAGCTCATTTTTGGGACAAATTTCAGCCTTAGAATAGGCCCCCGGTAAATTTGACGTTTTTCAAATCCTTTATCCGCCCCTGTGTACGGTGTACCACCTACAAAGATAGTCTAGAGTATCAACTCATATATTGTTCTTTACTTAGAATTATTGCTATCAGAAAAATTAGTTACCATGGCACTACCTTAAAAATTATAATATTTGTAGGCAAAAGTACATTCCTTACAAATTTGGTTTTTCACAAGTACTAGATAACAGATCCATAGGAGTCCAGGTGAAAAATTAAACAAGTTAGGATTTGGTTATTTCAGTGAGCACGTTCTGATTTCAGTAAGCCTTTTTGAGGAAGTGATTTACCTCAGAAATTTAATCTTGCTGTACACCTTTTCAAATGACACTCTACGCTGCTTTCCTAAAATATGACCTTTATCCCCAAAGGACAACTTTTGGATCCATTGGATGTCATACACCCCCTTGCAAAAAAACCCATTTTTGCACTCAAAGCATTTGCAAATTGTTTATGTTTTCTGAACAAACGCTAGTCCAAAGGCCTGCTGGTCAACACACAATTTCTATACTAAGGGTTCCGCTAATCTGAAAACAAAATAAGTCCACTTGTCTGAAAAATAGTTATGGTTATTTTGGGTTTTATGTTTTGTTTAGGCTAGGGCTGGTGTTAAAGTTGAGTTTTCTAGTCAGGGTGTGGAGTTAAGCAGAACATATATTTTTTGGGACCAAGCGACTTCTTTGTTCATAGACTAATAATATACCCGACCTATTTTTTGGAGGGGGGGAAATGGTCCTGAATAAGTGATCACAGGCTTGGCCCCCTCACCCCCCCTCCGACCTAAGCTAAAAAAAAGTGAGATTTGAATATCAGCCTGAACGTTAACTTGATGATGTATTGTGTTCCTAATTTGACAAGCAGATTCGATTGACTTTTATTTACAAGAAAATCAACATTTTTGTATTTTCTGTCGGTAAAACAGACAGAAATACAACACTGGCGATTGGAGACTTGATAACAGTCATTTGCTAATAACCCAGAATGGATACAATCAGACAATTTTGAGAATAAGTTTTTGCAAGTCACTAGTGGACAGCTAAAAAACAAGATGTAGAAGCACGACATGCCCCTTTAAGACTGCTTGTGCTACAGCCAGTTCCCTTTGGGACTCTTTTTTTTGGAGGGTGTCACCTTATAAGGACATTTTGAAATTTTGGAAAATAAATAAAAGAATGTTGAATTTACAATGTATCTCATTTAAAGCTGCAGCATTCTGCCAATGATTTTTTCATTCATTATCAACGATCTTGATAACCGGGGACCCAGGCAGCCAGAATAGCATCAACCTCTGATATAACATCAATCACAAATATTTGTATACAAGAGATTCTCCGGCACACATTGGACGATACCATGTAGGTGGGATCAAGATATCCGTCAGGGACTAAACTTGGGTAAGCTGTCGAAGTAATGTAATCAATGAAGGATATATATTGAAAAACTTGGTCATAGCAGAGCATGCATAGTGTCATATTTCTGTGGTCTTGGGGCCTTAATAGACAAATTGACCATGCAAGTGATGGTCATAATTAATTGCCATCAATTCCACTTGAGCGAGATCAAGTTCCGGTTATTGCAAAACAGATCTTAGAGAATTGTCGGAGCTATCGGACTAGTTTGGGGGGGGTGGTTGGCTTGATCAAAAGGATTAAGCGTAAAAAGGAGTCCTTCATTACTCGTAACAACTTTTGTAAAAGTAGGTCCTTTGGGTACTGGCTAATTTGTAAATGTGAAATCGAATTGGCACTGGTGTCTGTTATCTACATAACACTTTAATGTGCGATGAGAGATTTTGACCGAGGCACCCCAAATATTGCAGCATAGTAAGTACTTTTTGTATAGATTCGACCTCAAGATTCCTTAACCTTGTATTTGGCTACAGAACTTATAAGAGAGAAAAGGTGATTTGTGATTTGCTTAATATTTCACTATAAAACATAGGCTGAAATTCTATTTGCTCCTATAACAAATTTAGAAATTCACAATTTTATAAATTTTGTACCAAAGAACCTTTCTCAGCTTAAATCTTTCATATGGGGATTTTTTGAGGGAAAGCGCAACCATCAGTACTTTTTCGATTTTGTGAGGGACACCTGATATGTGATCTCTTGTTACGGTCAACCTTGACCAAGGCCAAAACCACCTCAAAACTAGGATTCAAACTCCTGAATTAACTAGACAATACACTGTGAACGTGATACAAATTGTAAACCAAGTATTGATTTTCATTGTTTTTTTTAAATCATCTCTAGTTCATACATCGATAGGTATCCATCAAAGATTTTCTATAATGAAGTTGTTATTTCTAACTCCTACCCTTACTACCTGGTGTGGTGCCGCGCGACGCGGGCCTGCGAGCGAGATTACCATTAGATGCCCGAACTTGCAAAGAGTCCGGGCGAATATCCAGCGCAAAACTCCAATTTCCATAGTGGGACGTGTCCACGACGACTGGTCCTTATGAAGAAAACCAGCTCTAATACTCCCGAAGCGCGAGGTCGAACAAATATAAAGTCCAAAATGCTGTAGCTTGTTTATCCTTGGTATAACTCAGAGGCAACGGAATACAAAACCGAAACCCGGCTACACAATCGAACAAAACTGCTGGAGCTGAAGACTACTTGCCAGTCCCTATAATGGGAGATTAGTACATAGACTGTGAGTACGTCACTGTCAGTGAAACTCTGGCTAATACTGAGCAAGATGTTAAAAACTCTCTTAATACCTTGTAGTAAGATTGTTGTTGTACTACTCTGACTCATCTTCCTCTCACCAGGCTTTATATATCCTCTCAAACAATATAAAGGCTCTTGTCTCTCTATATATCATTTACAAAATAGTCCAGGGGTGTGACTGTCCTATTCTGAATTCAGCTCCAATGTTCCCATATAAAAATGTTCATACCTCACCCCCACCAGCATGTGCCTGTGAGATACGTAGGTCGGCCATCTATGTCATCCAGAATTTTTCCTTCCTTCCATCTAATGAAATCCTAAGGTCCAGGTACACCAGAAAGTTTCCCCGCTTTTCGAGGCTCCTTCCTGAGATCTTCTGTTCATTTCTATATTTCTTTACACACACCACTTATGCACACAAACCAGTAATTTTTGTATTACATATTTCGACTAATTTATATATTTTATGTGCTAATTTAGTTACTCAAAGTGAACTAAATCATTGCTAATTCTTGGGGCTGTAACCTCTCTTTGCCATTTAAAAGGCATTTGGCAAAGATGACAATTTACTTAAGACAGTATTATATCATGAGTGTGATTGGGCATGTAATAGTTTTTAATTATATCTGATTGTAGTGCTTTGAATCCATGTGTAAGTTTTTTACCATCACATGCTTGCAAATAAACAGCTGATCTCAATGATATAAACAATATGACTGGCCTATATTCGTGCAATAGTAAAATATACCTCATTCGAGTCAAATTTGACTGTTTCCATTTCACTCCGCTTTGCCTCGATGAAATAGAAGTCAAAATTTGACCTCAAAAAAGTCTTTAAAAAATTAAAAAAAGAAAAATTCAATATTTGTATACTATCACGTGGCATGAAAAGCACAATCTATTGATTCAGATTAAAAAACAAATGTGACTGCCTATCGTTTGTGCATAGTCAAAAATATACATTATCATTCGGTTTGGTGGAATGGTCATCAAAATTTTTACTGTTTTATAGAAATTTGTAAATAAAAAATTGAAATTGAAAGTCAAAATTTTATAATGAGTTCACATGTTGTAAATGGATTTTAACTAACCACCAGGAGTTTATCTCTGAGACTTCTTTTGTGCCATGAAGTTATCTACTCTGGTATCAACTACTGATAAATTCCTTATCAGAATAATACATCAAACATCACGATAGTATATAAGTTTAAATATCGCAAGTGTGTTTAAAACAATTGGTGATAAAGTCCTACAGAATCATCAGGGCTGTGAAAAATGCCAACTTCCTGGGAAGCAATAATGGAAGTTATATCTCTAATGTGTGTTATAACAATTGTGAGATTTCCTGTGTTTGTGTCTCTACAAGTACTCCCTGGTTAGCCTCAGTGCGCACCAGACCTCTTTTCGTGGGGGGGGGGGGGGGGAACGGGGAAAAGTGAAATTTTTTTTGGGGGGTGGCAAAAGTGAAATTCTGGGGGGGGGGGCAAATTTCAAAATATTTGGGTGTTAACCATTTTACCCAAAACACTACGATTTTTCCCCCAAATTTGTGATTTTTTTGGCCGCCAAAATCGCTGAATTTGCCCAAAATCCTTCATTTTTCTTTCGGCCAGAGGGAAACTAGGGGGGCAAGAAAAATATTTCGGTGGGGAAAAGCCCCCCCCCATGCCCGGATACAGCCCTGTGTATGAGTCTGTAATAAAAAGTCCACTCATCACCTCATTCACATGGCAAGCCTAGTGACACACTTGTTCTTGTGAACCTTTTTGTGCTTAATTTTGTTCTGTTTTGTACCTGGTGAGTCAAAAGATTACCTTTTTTAAATTTTTCTACAGCAGTGAAACTCTACTGAAGATATTGACTCTCCATGAAAAAAAAAAAAAAAAAAAAAAAAAAAAAAAAAAAAACAAACAAATTATTTCCTACTAAATATTTTGAATTTGATTTTTGACCTTGCGAAGAAGTTATCTCTTGGTAAGATATGTACCCTTTTTTCACTCTGTCCACGAATCAATGGTCCATGTTATGGAATACTGGCCCAAGAAACTTTCATTGATCTACACGCTACTCATGACAATCTTTTTGTTTGCTGGATACCTCTGTGTAAACCTTCAAATATCAAAGATGTCACACCTTCTTATTCTGATAACAATAACAAACTTATGAAATCCTGCACCCAAACTTTGAAGTGCATTTTTCAATGATGTTAGAAATTGTTCACGTATTTTCGCGGGAACTTGAATACAATATGTATAGGTAATCCTATGCAATACAAACCGGTTGACGCAATTTTTCACCGACGTCTTCGTAATCTGAAGGTTTGGGGAGGGCTATACTTTTGGGGGGAATTGATATTTGAATCATAGCACACATTCATTATTATCTGTCTTTCCCTTGCAGCTCAATGCTCTACTCTCCTCTCCCTTCCCGCTCGTTTCTTTAACTCTTACTCCTTTTCTGATTGTCCTTTTTCCCACTTTCCGCTTAAAACCGGTAGCTTGCTTATTTCCTTGTCCGACCCATTGGGAGGGGACAATGCGCCCGCGCTCCCCTTCCTGCCCCTGTTACGCTAGTGTCATTGACTAATAATTGTTAAGAAATATGTCAACAAAGGTGGTACGGATTTGGTTATGTTACTTTAGAAAAAAGGCAAGGATAACCACATTTAGACGTCATACCTCAAGGCTTTTGCTGCTGTGGACGTGAGGAATTGTACAACCATGTCAAATATGGTTTTTGTTGGTTTCCCGTTAATTTACATATCTACCTTATCGAAATGGGTAACTTTTTATTTTTTTTTCCAATGAGCAGTGGATATAATAGGGCTATTGTTTTCATGTATCAAAATCCATTCTAAGCTTGTTACGTAGTTTTAATATTTTCTGAAATCGAGTGTAATGTATGTGGTGCAGTGTTTGTGTTATGTTGTTATTATACTAGTTGCCCTTAAGGTGCTGTGAAGTCAGAACTTTAGTCAAATGGCGCAGTTTTAGTTTTTTTTTTTCATGTTTTAACAGCATGACATGTTTTCTTTCCATATGTTTTAAAATCTCTAATATATTATTTTTCCCCCTCATATTTTGTGGTTATTTTACTTTACTATGTTACGCATTTGTGACCAAAAACAATCACACGGGCTGAACTGCAAAAGGGCGGGTAATTTCGCGTATTAATACGCAATACGCGTAGTTGCTATTCGCGCGCCGATGGTAATGGCGCATCAGAAACGCTTGAGCATCGATTCGATATGACGCACCCATGGTAACTTGTATGCAATTGTAAAATGGTTGCCCACGTGAAATGCTTTTTTGCAACAGAAAGGGATTTTAATTTCACGATTGTGTGAGCCTCAGAAATTGTTGACTTTTGATCATAAGTATCCCAGATGAGCATTTGACCTGGTGCAGAAGCAGTGTGAAGAATAGAGTATGAAACGCTTTGTGTTTTGGAAATACGCTATATTATGTAGCAACGGGACAATATTTGACAAAATTGCGATTTTCTCGGTTTGTTTGCTTTCGGCGATCATTCGTTATTTTCGGTTCCCATTACCGAATCCGTATCAGCCACAGGTAAGAAATGAAATGCATCGTAATAGAGCATATCAAATCTAGGGTCGTATTTTTTAGTTTTTTATTTTTGGTTAAAAATCGTGATTAGGCAACCTTTGGACAATCCTTTGCGTTGTTCCAAATTGAAACACACGGTTTTTGGCTTTTTTGGCAACTAATTTGATAATTAGTGCAGAATTTGAAAAAAGGGTAAATACCGACCCTAGAACTATGACTCTGGAATACAAAAACGAACAAGGCACATTTTTATAACATTTCTATATTTTTTTATAGGAACAAAAAAAAATGAGTGAAAATCACCATTTTTTATGATTTTCTCAAAAAATATGTATTTTTGGGAAAAAAATATTATCATATTTGGATTCCTTGAGTCATTTCTTTCTCAAATATGTATACTTTTATGTATGTTGGAACAACAATTACGAAGATACGGCAAAAACAGTTTTCCTTGAGTTCCTGACTTAACAGCCTCCTTAACAAAAAATTAGCATAACATTGATATAAAGCAAAATGTAAATGATAACTTCCCAATTTCTAATCATTTTTGCTAAAATGCAGATAATAGCGTGAATGTGTCCAAGTTACCTCGTAATCCACCACAGGAAGAAAAGATAGACAACAGTACATTGTCTTATAGTTATCTTAGGGATGGGGATGTAGTTGAGACAGATGGTGCATCTCTCAGGTAGGTTAACTTGTGTTGCTGAGATCAATCAAAATTTTACCAACATGTGATTGAGTTCAACTGGTTTAAAATAGATGTCTTTAAAATGCTGTTAAAATTTTACTAACTGGGTTCTGTTAGTTTTAAAGCCACTATCAGTCATTTTGTTTCGAAATTCAAAATGCCCATTTTGTCTGTAAATTGCTAGTGTTAGGTCATATCAACAACTTATATTACAGTTGTTTGTGAAAAACAGACACTAAAGCATTTTAAAGCGGTCTTGAAGATGCCATTTACAACTGTTTCTAGACCTAAAACTAGAATTTCGCGGTTCTTGGCTTTCGCGCTCGCTATATTCAAAGAATATAAGCTGTGGGCCGCTCCATGACCTTTGACCTTGGCACATGCCCTTTGACCTCATCAACATATGAGGGATCCCATGGTGCACCTAGGACAGAAGTTTGGTTCCAATTGAACTTCAAGTTTTCAATTGGGGTCAATTTTACATTTTTAGCCTATTTTTCAACTTGACCTCACATGACCTTTGACCTTGGCACATGACCTTTGGCCTCATCAACATATGAGGGATCCCATGGTGCACCTATGACAGAAGTTTGGTTCCAATTGAACTTCAACTTTTCAATTGAGGTCAATTTAAAAAAAAAACTTAACATTTTAGTGACACACACACACATACACACATACACACATCCACACGCACAACGGATTGCTAAGTGGTCCTCCAGCTAAAGCTGGCGGCCCACAAAAAAGTCAGATCCCAACTTTTATTAGTAAACAAAGCATAAAAATTGTCACTGCTTGACAAATATAATGTGTTATGCAAGCCACTTCCAGGGTCTTTGATACAACAATTTCCAATACAACAGTGCAAAAAAAATGGACTTCAATGAAAAATAGGGGTGCGATTTGTTGACATTTTGAAAAAATCGCTGATAATGGCTTTAATATGGAAATTGTACACTTCTAAACTGAATTTGAACTGATTCCAGTCAATCGCTATCGGGAGGCGGGTGAAACTTAATGTCCCCTCCTGGATCAAGATAACAGGTTGGGCCCAACCCATGGCATGCAGGTCCTGAGTGAGATACCCTAAATGCTATTTTGATTAAAAATGCCATTAATTCTTATGCTGCAGAAGTACATTAGTGATTTAGACTTTTAGGGCCTAAGAGCATTTACTTCATGTTCACAGTATCAATTACTAAATCAGTCTAAAAAAATGGACCAGTATCCTTTTGTACAGTAAAATCTAATAGTTTCTGGCAGTCTTGGGTAAAGACAGCCAAACATGTTTTTTTTTTGGGGGGGTGGCCTTATTGTGAATGTTTTCTTCACCTTAGGCCAATGGAAGTTGATTCTTAGTTTCCTGTTGAAGATTTTTCAGCTATGAGGTCTAATTTCTTTATTCATTTTGTCATTTCACTATTATATCTAAAGGTATGTTGAATACTCTACTACCCTTATATTTATTACATAAAGCAAATTAACAAAACAGTGTTATTTCCAGGTTTATTTCTTCAAAAGGTTTAAAATCTAGTTTAAACATTTTTGCACAGAGTACGACGACATGCGGGACAAAAATCTGGAGGAAATTCATTATTTATGGTATATTGTAACACCCCAAGGAAACTACTCAAAATGACCAGGAAGATATCCTTGAATATTTTGAGCAACTGAAAATTTGTTTTTATTATCAAGTTTGTAAGAAAAACAATTTTTGCACAAAATAATGAAATATTGGCCACAGCATCAAATCTGATGGGCGCTGCAACAGGAAACTAAGAATCAGGCTCGTACGCAAGGGGATGCGGGGAGCGGTCGCACCCCCCCCCCCCCAAATACCACAAAAGGGGCAAAAGGTCCACTTTTTGCTGGATTTTTTGATAAAAAGGTTCAAAATTTGACAAGAAAGTCCACTTTTTGGTGATTAAATGTTCAAAAAGTCCCAAAAGAGGACGTTTTTAGGGGGTTAGGTCCACTTTTATCAAAAAAGGTCCACTTTTTCGAAGTCCCGCACCCCCAAAATAAATCCTGCGTACAGCCCTGCTAAGAATCAATTTCCCTTGACCTTTTACCTGTATCCAAGTTATGTGACAATGACCCCATTAGATTCCAACTAACATTTTTCTCACATGCGATGGTTTTACACAGAGCTGTATACACTCCTGGACACACAGACGATCACATGGTGTTAGTGTTAGAAGAAGAGCAGGCTATCTTCACTGGTGATTGTGTACTGGGAGAAGGGACAGCAGTAAGTAATCATATGAGTGACAATATGCTCATCCACCAAGGACACAGTTCAGTGGGTTGTACCTGTACATATCTTGTGTGATCTGGCTATCATATCATACCCAAAAAACCAGGGAGTGGATTTTCTAAATACATTGATGAATGAAGGCTACTGAACTGTGCCAAGGAAGCTGAGAGTTCACTAGGTCATAGTGAATATCAAGTCTCAGTAGGCATCCTGGGATAATTATCCATAACAGGCCAAAGCATGCAAGTTTTGCTCCATGTTTTCTTCATCTTAAAGGTCCATGGCCCGATCGCTAATAGCCTCGTCCCAGAAGCCCAGATTTCACCGGAAGTGGTCAACATTTGGTATCAGAAGAAAGCTACTATTTTTCTCATTTACCCTGTGAAATCTTAGAGCCAAAGGATGTGTAGTTTGGAAGTTATGAGCAAAAATGTGCTCCATTTTGGTCGACCAATATTAATTTACACAGTACTCTATGGGGCTTACAAAATCACGTTTTTAGCTCTCGCATCAAAACGGATTGAAATATCGGCGCGAAACTTTACAGATGGGGTTTTGGAGTAAAGGACAATCTATTAAGATGAAAACTTCATATCCTTAAATCGGGCCATCCCCCTTTAATCTACTACATCTTATATTTTAACGATACTGCACAATTTTTTTAAACATTTTTATCAGCACTTGAAGGGCCACGGCCTGATCGTTAATAGCCTCATCCCTAGAACCCCCAAAATTTTGGTATCTGAAGAAAGGTATACTATTTTTCTCATTTACCCAGTGAAATCTTAGGGCTAAGGATGTTTAATTTGGTTTGGAAGTTACAAGCAAAAATGTTCCCCATTTTGGTTAACCACTATTAATTTCACCCAGTACTCTCTATATGGGCTTATAAAATCAAAGTGGATTGAAATATTGGCGCAAAACTTTATAGATGGCGTTTTGGGGTATTAGGCCATTCCATCGAGATAAAAACTTAAATTGGGTCATCCCCCTTTAATGTGCACTGAAAATTTTGTGCAAACCTGTTTCGAATCTCACAAGTTTAATCCTGTGCAAACCTTAGTTGAACCGTGGGTGAAGCTAAATTAATATAGGGACACTTAGCCTCGATCAAGCCTGTCTGCTAAAAAACGACAAACTTGCTATTTATTCTTCACATTGTTTTGTGTTATTGAATTTTATTCTCAATTATTGTGAATGTTGTGTTAGCAATTTTGAAATCAGTGCTTTAGCATTGAAGGAGATACCCTGTCTAGAGGAAAATCAAATAAATAAATTGGTACACTCCTCGGTAGTCTATTGGGAACACAGGATCTAGGAGCCTACTAGTCTAGATATAAAACCACAAATACCTGTTGTGGTCAGATGCAGTGGCTGTACTACTCAGGGTGACAGCCTTGACTAAATAGCTTAATTTGTGGTTTTAATCTTCGCTGTTTTGATCTTTTGCTCCAATAAATCCTCACACAGCAGTATTGCTGAGTGTGAGGTTATCCGGCCATCCCCGTTAGCGGGGACAAAAACCGGATTTAAAACTTGGTTTAACTAACTAACTAACTGAATAAAACCTCTATCAAATTCTTGCAAATGCGAGAAAAAGCCCGACAGATCGAACAAGACATTCTGCCAGAGTTGAACATATTGCACTTGCTTGTGGAAGCATGGAACATAGGCCAGGTGAAATTGGAGACCTCAAATTAGGTGCTTGATAGAATGAATTCTCTCCAGGGTATTGTTTTTCTTTAGTTTTAGGGAGGGGGAATATGCTCCAGTCCTCGCATGATTTCTGTCTATGAACTAATGAAGTTGGTAGCACCTTGAACAAGGCTAAGGGACACTGGGCCCAAAGAGGTCATCTGTTAAAAGAGTAGATAAGCAGACCCTCAGAAGTTAATATATCAGAAAAAAGAAACAAAAATAACCCTTTGTAACCTTTGACATTAATGTGCATCCTTAATATATAGTCCCCTTGTTGCAGAACATATCAATGATACATAGAACTATTAAAGGTGCCTGTTCCGATTTATGCCAATGTGTTCTCTACTTGATATGAGAGTCTGGCACTTGCACATACGCCCCATCAAATACCGTGGGAAACAAACTTGCACTTTTGATGATAGAAGCAATAATCCAAATTGCAAAGCCCTATTCAATACGCTGCTAATATTGATAGGTAACCATTAAAACGGCAGTTTTTTGTTCTATCTTGGGAAGAAATGGATTTGAGGACGCAAATTTCATGACGACAATGAGAAAAATACACTTTCATATGAATATCAAAATCGTACTCTTCCGGGTAAATCAGGGGTCCCCAAGATATCGGAACACACACCTTTAACCAACAATAAGTTTACAATATTGTTTTGTTAGAGTTTAATAATCTCAGACTAATGAACCTTGACCGCAACATGCACCCTTTGCTCTTGTTTTAAGGCATAGCATACCACAATGAACCCAAACATCTTTGGGTTTAAAAGATAAGACATGACCAAAAGTGTGATAAAAGTTAGACACAAAGAGAAATGCATGCAAAGACAAACACATGGAGCATGCCAGGTCCATGAGGTATCTCCTCACAGACAACCTAATAATCGTTTTGTTCGTGAATTCCAAACACGTGGAAGATCCGTCTTTAGCCCAGCTGATAGTGTTTCATCATCCAGGTTGATCAGGCCTGGGATTCCCTCTTGGGACTTGTAGACCTCACATCAATCCTATGTGTGGGCTAATGTTTGTGGCCTCCCACACCAGTTTGGTGAAGTGTCTACTCCTATCTTGTTAAGGAGTTCTTTGTGGCGACCAACGCCAGTTCCTGAGTCTGTTTGAGGTGACCATGCTTTCCTATCAAGTTCACAGCCTTTGGGCTGCAGATGGGCTGTCCACAAACTGCTTTAGGTCAAAGTAGGATGACCTATAATGCTATTCATAGACAAAAGTTTGACTAGCTTTTTAAAGTAATGCAACAACAGTGGCCGGCCTGAGTGAGGGGCAGGGGGGAATTTTTTTCCCCGGCCAGAAGAAAAAATTGACGATTTTTTGTCAGAAGTCAGCAATTTGGGGCCAAAATCCCTAAATTTTTGACATATCACGATTTGGCCAAAAATTTGGAAGATTTTCCTCCAAAATTTCACTTCCTCCCCCCAAAAAAAATAACCTTTCTCCCTTCCCCCCCCCCCCCGAAAATGATGTCAGGTGCCGCCACTGTGCACCAATCAACTATACTTAAAAGCTTAATATGTGAAATTTCAGTGAATTATAAATACATTCTATGATCTCCCTTTTTGCTTTGTTGATTGCTTTGATAGGTATTTGAAGCCTCTTTACCTACATGAAATCCTTATACAAACTAGTCTCCTTCATCCACAAAAACTTTACCCAGGACATGGGCCTGTTTATTGAATATGCTGTGCCTAAGGTCCACTGATTAACATTGATCACAGAAACATGCGGGAGAGACAAATCATGGAGGTATTGTCTGAGCAGCACCATAGGTTGGATCAACACCATGGATCTAGTTAAAGTTATATATGTGTAAGGTATTGTTATTTTGCTTTATAGTGAAATGCCAGGCTCATATAATTTGCTTGGTCTTGTCTTGTGCATTATTTCCTTTTGAGCAATGATCTTGCTAAACTGGAAAGTGACTGGTGTAGACATGACTTCACCAGCCCGTAGACGCAACTTAGTGTGCTCGCTCCAAAAATACAAAATAAACAAAACTGTGCACTATATAAGAGAAATGTAATTAAATTAGAGGACGTAGCAGCCATGTAGTGGGATAAGTTCCTTGATGGCTGGGATTTGCATTCTGCTAAAATGTTTCACAGATGGATTGCTTTGTACACATCGGCCTGGCAAGCGATTTTTCCAAATGGTAGTGACTCTTGGATAAAAAGCAAACTTGTAAACATCAACAGACGGGATGGTTTTGTTCAATTTATTTAAGTGGGTGGTCATCCTTGGTAAATATACGATGCTCTTTGAATGCAGGGTGGTGGTGAAATGTGAACGAGTCCATAATGAATTCTATAAAACATAGTTTGCTTGGTTAATTATGCGAAGCTGCTTCAACAATCCATATTATAAATACATTTTTTTTCTTCAAAAATGAATGTTCTGTCATCAAAAAATGACACCAATATTTTTTATACCAAATTAAAACGTTCTAATATCTTCCGTATTATGGCAAGCCATTTTGATCGGGCCCATGTACTAGAAAGTCGTTGGGGATGGTAAAAAATTATTGTGTCAGTGTGCATCTTGAAAGAAGGTAGCAAATGAATGAAACAACCAAACCTTTTTCAGTATATCCTGTTCAAAGTTCGTATCCCAGTTTTTAAGCGATCTGTTATTGATTTTCTACTGGACACACTATATATCGCATTTAATGACTAGGAGAACCTATAAACATTCCCAAACACCTTTTTTGTCATTACTTTTCAAGTCACACCACGTCACCAATGCCGAACGGCCCATTCCGAACATGGCGACATCCAGAGACACATTTGGTTAGTTAATTCTGCTAATAAGGCACTCTTATCTCAGTAGATTATCTTTCTTTCATACTGCAAAGACATCTTTCAGACATACTTAAATTAAGAATTAGCCAGTTAGTACACTTAAAGTCAATGTCCCTGTTTATGGGGAAATTTAAAGGCACCAACTGAATTTTTGTGGCAATCCATTATTTGTGTCATATGTATGATTTCATAAGTAAGGACCCCAATAATTTCTTTCTTCCCTTGTATTTGGCCTACAGAAATGCCTTGAAAGTTAAAACAAAAGGCAATTTTTGATTTGCCTTATTTCAATAGAAACATGGCTGAATTTTGCTCCTATATATAATTAGACTTCCCTCAGTCGGGGTCATCTTCTTTGTAATAATCCACAAGCCATTGGTGATTGCTTGTGGTGGTGTGGGTTCCAAGATACTGACGCTTCCTAGTCTGGGGTAACCTGGCATTAATGTCCTACTTAAGCAATCTATCGACTCAATCTGAAAAGTAAATACTTTTGATTTTGTTATGTGTCACAATTCCTTAGGATGTTCCAGAGCACCTCATCCTGGAGTCATCTAATATGTGGATCACCACCTGACTAATTAGAAAAATAAAACAGATGGTACGTGATTTGGATAAAAAATAGTGATGTTACAAAGTGTTACCATGGCACAGCTGTTTGACCCAAGCAAATTGTCTCTTATTTTTTTAATCATTTACGCATTGCAACACAATATTGACAACTTTTATAAGTATGGACATGCAAGATCTATTACCTCTGCAAAAATTAGAAAAATCCATTGCAGGAATATTGACCAATAGCCTACATGGTCATGATTTGTATGTTATAGCACCCTCTATATGCTCATTCTCCATAGATGTTTTAAACTAGATTTTAAAGAAAAATGACATTTGTGAGCAATGAAATTTTGTAAAATTTGCACAGGATAAAGTCAGTAGTACAAATAATATAAATTAGTTGTCAAAATTGTGTCGCCATTGCTATTTTTTTGTTTGATTTTGCTTTTGTCATAATGGGACTTTCAAACAGCTGTGTGGGGAGGTGTCCAAGCTATCTGCAAGGGGGTACTTTCCCATCACAGGCACTATTAGTGAGAGAAGTTAGGCAAAATAGGGAGTTAGTTACAAAAAACAAGTGTGGTCTTTGACTTGGACGTTACCACTCGTTAAGATCATAAAAACTTTCAAGTGCTTTTGGTGGAAAATTTGAATGGAAAAAACTTGCATTTTCTCAAGCTAAAACTATAAATGTGCACACTTTTGAATTAAAAGATTCCACAGATCATGTGATTCTGTAGGTGAGAACAGAAAAAGTGATAGGCTTATTATAATTAGAAAAGTGAAACAGGCCAAATGCAATCCTTGGTTCACATACACTTTATTCTGTCATGTGTATAAATTAGAAAAGTGATACACAGGCCCAATGCAATCCTTGGTTCACATACACTTTATTCTGTCATGTGTAAATGATGCATGATGGGAACGAGAGAATAAATTATGATTATGTGAACCAGTACTTCTTCTATGATAATGGAAACCCAAGGTGATACCATTTTAAGTGGAAGTTTAACTAATGGTAGCGCCAGTTTTAGTTTGACGTAGAGAAAGGGGTAGGCACAATTTGCACCCCCACTTTTCTGCACCCCCTTTCACTGCACCCACTGCATCCACTTTTTTTTTTCCCGCCGAACGAGTTCGGAACTGGGACTATAAAATGTATAAATGTTCACCACCTTGTATACGTTTTATCTGTTCGTGGGCGACAATGATGTAACTTGTGGAAATGATTGGGTTGATGAGTCTGACCTGATTAGATGTTGGGCATCAAATATCAATTAAGTAATCTATTTGCATACTTTAGAATTTTCCCTGCAAGGCCTGGTCAAGTTTTCTGGATTCCGTAAGCATACACTGATGTAACTTGGTGGAAGGAATCGGGCTGAAGAGTCTCAACCTGAGTAGATTTTGGGCAATTGAGTAGGCAAATGACTAATTAATATGCAAAAATCAGCGTAATGGCTATATTTTTCGGAACCTACATCGGTACTCAAAATTCCTGCTGCTGCATGAGAGCAGATCATGGTGCGCATCTTTTTTGGGCAATTTGAAATATATGATAAATGCGCTTAGGTATGCAAATGAGCTAATTCAATATATGTACATATGCGTATCTTCTGAACGTACTCGGAAGGCAAAGTTTCCTCACTACATAGACACTATGCCATAGGGGAGGGTTGTGTGTTGCGGGGTTTTGTGGAGGAGTTGAGTAATTGGGGGTTGGGAGGGGGTGGGGTGTTGCAGAATGTTTGAGGAGGGGGGTGCTGTTGCATGTATTGGGGAGGGGTGGCTGTTTTCCTGTATTTGGGAGGGGTTGGCTGTGCTGGGAGTTTTGGGAGGCTGTGTTGGGAGTGTTGGGGAGGGGGGAGGGTGTTGCAGGCTAGGGTGTTGGGTAGGGGGGTAGGGTCCCTTGCGGGGTGTTCGTGCGGGGAGTGGCGTTTTTTCAGGGTGTTGGACGGGTGAGGCGTGTTACGGTATTGGGGTGAGGCGTGTTACGGGGTATTGTGTGGGTTTTTTGTGGGGGTTGGGTGTAGTGGGGGTTGGAGTGGGAGGGTGGTAAGGAGGGTGGGTGTTGTGGGATGGGGTGTTGCAGAGTTTGGAGGGGGTGGGGTGTTGGGGATGGGGTTTGGGTATTGGGTGCTGTGAATGGGTGTTAGGGTGGGTGATCAGGGTGTTGTGGTGGGGTTTTGCGGGGTTTGGGGAGTGGTGGGATGTTGTGTTGCCTTTATCGCATGTTAGTGATCTCACATTCGACGGGCATATTTTACGCCTCGCGGAAATTACGAGTCGCCTTGTAACTCTAATAATGATTATAAGATTCTTCTAATATTATTAACTCAATGTCCACTTTGGTAATCATTCGTTTTGCAGCAATCTTGCCTTTTCGTTTAGACCACACTTCTGTATTTTTCCGGTTCAATGGCAGTGTTGGGCAATATCGCAGTGCTCAATACGGAATAAAGCACCTGCTCTTAAACTGCTTTATTCCGTCAAATATCGCTCCAATTAAATTAGCCTATAGGCCTACCCGTCACACTTTAGAATGCTGCTTTATTTTTTTAACATCTTTTTACATGAACGGCGAAGGATATTGGTCTACCTATTTTTCAGTAAGCTATGGGGTCCAAATTGTGATGTCCATATCACAGGCTTCAACAAGATACTGCCAAAACATCAATCCTACCGCGCAGGTATAAATGCAGATGCCAAGATGATTGGATCAAAATTGAACCAAATTTGGTCAGTTGTCCTACACAGTATTTGAGTGCATGTGAACTGCTGTTTTTAGCTGTGGCCGAACACAGTTATGATAAAGATATGGTATCTTGATCAGTAGTTGTGCAAGGATGGAAATAACCAGGCCGAAATAGCCGCCTGAAAATTGTTTTAAATGACTATGAAGCCTATTATTGACTTAAAATTCTTTGAGGAAGTTATTTGGAAAAGGTTAAAACTCACCGCAAACCTAGCTGGTTTTTTTTTACTCTGAAAGTTGTGATAAAGTGGGTGCAGGTGGGTGCAGAAAAAGTGGGTACAGGTGGGTGCAGAAAAGTGGGGAAAAGCAGCAAATTGTGCCTACCCTAGAGAGAGTACTGGTTCCAAAAATCATACCTTTATTCTGACTTTTAAACAGATTTTTAATTCATGGTAATCACCAATCTAATTTTCTTATCCTTATGGCTTAAATACAACAAGATATATGACTGCTATCACCCAGTGAGAAAAATGGAACCTGTTGAACGCAAAGAACACATGCAATGTTGAGAGGCTTGTCCAAAATGACGCCAGCGTATTAACCTCAAAATAGCCATCAATGCGCAGTGCGTAAACCGGTCTAAATTTCAAATTTAAACCAGGCAGGAACCAATGAAATTGTGTACATTGCCACAACAGCTTAAAGAGACACTGGCACATTTGAAAAATAGTGCGCCCTCTATCTTTTTCAAAATTTATAGTTTTGCATGGTTGTAAAGCTTTTATATACATTAGACCTCACCTAAAATTATTAAGCCCAAATCAGCGTGCTTATGGGTAAACAGAACGATTTTATAATTAATGTCAACGGCAATATTAATTCAGCAGATGACGCAGAAATGGCATATAACACAAGTTGGTTCTCACGGCATGCACCTTGTTTGGCCGGTCTGTGACCTTTGTTGTTTTAATATCAATGAGTACGAGTCTATAATATTTGTGTAATAGACACATTTGTTGATTAAAGTTATGGCAAACTTAAAGACACTATCAGTGATTTGAAAAATATTTGAAATTTGCAGGAATAGCTTCAAAGTGAAGGATAAGTCTGTAGAATTCTCATAAGTTACCTTTTCCACCTGTGGAATTGACAGAAAAGGAAGAAAAAGGTAGTGTTCTATGATACGATTCCGCATTCAATTACGTGTTGTAGTAAGTGTCCGAACGGACAGTAATGACTAAAATTTCCGATTCTGTCCTTATTAGGTTGCTTCTGGTCTTATCATTTGCAGGGTATGTTAGGATACCTGTACTGGTTACATACATGCAAAAATCTGATTTTTGATGATTTTTTCGATTTTCTGATTTAGCAAATCACTGATAGTGTCTTTAAAAGTTAGCCTAAAAATTACCTTAATGTCTTTAGCCTCTTATTTTAAAATGTCCCTATCTGTTTTGGGGTATGTTATTGTGTAAAATATATCTCTATTCTTCCAATGGCCTAGACTATCATTTGCAAGCAAATTGAAGAAATTTCATATTTTAGGAAAATGTGCCAGTGCCACTTTTTTTTTTTTTTTTTTTTTTCATGGTTGTAAAGCTTTTATATACATTAGACCTCACCTAAAATTATTAAGCCCAAATCAGCGTGCTTATGGGTAAACAGAACGATTTTATAATTAATGTCAACGGCAATATTAATTCAGCAGATGATGCAGAAATGGCATATAACACAAGTTGGTTCTCACGGCATGCACCTTGTTTGGCCGGTCTGTGACCTTTGTTGTTTTAATATCAATGAGTACGAGTCTATAATATTTGTGTAATAGACACATTTGTTGATTAAAGTTACGGCAAACTTAAAGACACTATCAGTGATTTGAAAAATATTTGAAATTTGCAGGAATAGCTTCAAAGTGAAGGATAAGTCTGTAGAATTCTCATAAGTTACCTTTTCCACCTGTGGAATTGACAGAAAAGGAAGAAAAAGGTAGTGTTCTATGATACGATTCCGCATTCAATTACGTGTTGTAGTAAGTGTCCGAACGGACAGTAATGACTAAAATTTCCGATTCTGTCCTTATTAGGTTGCTTCTGGTCTTATCATTTGCAGGGTATGTTAGGATACCTGTACTGGTTACATACATGCAAAAATCTGATTTTTGATGATTTTTTCGATTTTCTGATTTAGCAAATCACTGATAGTGTCTTTAAAAGTTAGCCTAAAAATTACCTTAATGTCTTTAGCCTCTTATTTTAAAATGTCCCTATCTGTTTTGGGGTATGTTATTGTGTAAAATATATCTCTATTCTTCCAATGGCCTAGACTATCATTTGCAAGCAAATTGAAGAAATTTCATATTTTAGGAAAATGTGCCAGTGCCACTTTTTTTTTTTTTTTTTTTTTTCATGGTTGTAAAGCTTTTATATACATTAGACCTCACCTAAAATTATTAAGCCCAAATCAGCGTGCTTATGGGTAAACAGAACGATTTTATAATTAATGTCAACGGCAATATTAATTCAGCAGATGATGCAGAAATGGCATATAACACAAGTTGGTTCTCACGGCATGCACCTTGTTTGGCCGGTCTGTGACCTTTGTTGTTTTAATATCAATGAGTACGAGTCTATAATATTTGTGTAATAGACACATTTGTTGATTAAAGTTACGGCAAACTTAAAAGTTAGCCTAAAAATTACCTTAATGTCTTTAGCCTCTTATTTTAAAATGTCCCTATCTGTTTTGGGGTATGTTATTGTGTAAAATATATCTCTATTCTTCCAATGGCCTAGACTATCATTTGCAAGCAAATTGAAGAAATTTCATATTTTAGGAAAATGTGCCAGTGCCACTTTAAGAATAAAGTATGTAAATCAATAGGTGCAGTAAGCCACTTTTGCAGTGTTAAGTAAGCCTATCAATGCCACCAAAGAAATTTTTTTCTGCTTTCACCTAAAGGTGTTCAAATATCATATTCCAGTTTTGAATTGTTTTATGGCTTTCTCAAATCACACCATGTTTGTATTTTATCTTCCTTTGTTAACAGTGAGAACGGATGATGGTGGAACAATTAAATGGAAAAAGAGTAGTCTGTGACTTGCAGATCAGCACAGAATTAGCAGCTCAGGGATGTGGTCAGCACATTTCCAGTCTTTTATGAAAACCAATATGGATTACTGGTCAACCCAACAAAATGAATGTAATCTCACTTTAAAATTATTAATCACCATTTATATGCTGCAGCCACGATGTGTCATGATTTCAAATCACTTCAGTACTGCTGGATGACTTAGATAATTAAATCATTCTTCTTAAAGGTGCGTTTCGTGATTCCAGCACCTTCTGTTTTATTCATCGTTCACTAGATATATCCTTGAAAAAAGCTTATTCACAAAATTTGGGTTGATCCCAATCTTGCGGTTTTCTGTTATGAGCAACTGCTGTTCCCACGACCCATAGGCACCTGTGCTGTAATCTGTCGTTAGTACAGAAGAAGAAAAATACAAAATTGCGAATTCTTGCAGATACGACCCGCACGACTTTGCACATAAGATTAGGTTACAACGTGATTACCAAGGCTAACGGTTTAGATGATACAAAAATCTCAACTTTTTTTAGGAAAATCGGGGGATGAGGTTGTGGATCACGAAATGCCCCTTAACATAGCATCACCACCCTTAATCTGCTGACAAGGTCAGTCATACATTTGATGAAAATAAAGCATTATGTGACCCATTCCTAGAAACCCAGGAACAAGTCGCAGTGACTTATTCCTCATTTATTCAGAGCCTGTCAGAAATATTTGAATCCCAGTTCAAATTATCTTTTCAATAATAAACAAGTATGATTTAGTTGTCTTTATATGGACTAATCCCACTAGCTAAGTGAAGGAAGGCGCCTGAAACGTGGCAGAGTATTACGATGCGACACCACCCCCCCAGAGCGGCCCTGGTTCGAGGCCCACGAGAGTGGTTTCTTGGTCATACCAAATAGTTCCTATAAAGGTCGGAAATTGCATAATGAACAGACGTGTGATTATGGAATTTCTACTCGCTCCCACCCATTTGCTAATGTGCAGGGGTATGTATGCACTGGGTATCGTGCGCCTAATGGTTCGTGAGAGAGTATTTGTAAAGCTGTGGTCCGTGTCTCAGGGGAGTCATTCCTGTACACGTAAAAAGTTGCAGACCTTATCGAAAAGAGTCGGGGACCATCCCGGGTCTGTTACTGCACTCATGTCTATGTACCAGGTTCCTCCAACCCGCACTAGGCCAGCATGGAAACATGTTGCGGCTTTCGTCCAACAGTGGACAGACCAAAAAGATGATGATGATGAAGTGAAGGATTTTAAATCTGACAAAAATGCTGTATCCCACAAAAGATGCTTTTGCATCTTTGGAGGGGAGGTATTCTTTGCTTTTAAGCATTTGTACTTGAAGTAGGCAGAAGACTACAATGCTAACAGTTACCTGTGCTTTATGTAGACAGTTATCTGCCCGCTTTGGTTAGGTGAATTTCAGTAGCATGGCATAACAATTAAAGACACTATCAGTGATTTATCCGAAAGAATCAAAATATTTGAAATTTGCAGGAATAGCTTAAAAGTGAAGGACAAGCCTGTAGAATTCTCATAAGTTACTTTTTCCAACTGAAGAATTGACAGAAAAGGAAGAAAACGGCAGTGTTCAAAGATCCAAATCTCCATTCAATTATGTGTTGTAGGAAGTGTCCGAACGGACACTAATGCCTAAAATATTAGATTTTGTCCTTATTAGGGTGCTTCTGGTCCTATCATTTGTAGGGTATGTTAGGATACCTATACTTGTTGCAGACATGCAAAAATCTTATTTTTGATGATTTTTTTGTGATTTTCTGATTTAGCAAATCACTGATAGTGCCTTTAAGGTCTTGAACCTACTGATTGATTTCTTATGTGATTAACTGGTATTCATAACAACCTTTATTGCAAAAAAAAGGTGTTTGTCACTGCAACTTGTTTTGGGTTTCGAAGGAGTGGGTTACATATTTGAGGGGCGAGGGGTGGGCGGGCTGGTGGGGCTGGTGTATATCAAGGTTGACAATCAGAAGGACGTAACTCAGCACTGAAAGAAATATCAAACAATTTCTTTAATTCTGCTGTAATACTGCTTTTGAGAAATGTGATTTTTAATATTTTCTACTAAGCAAATCTATTCATTACTCAAAATGTAAACATCTCATAAAGCTCATGGTACTGTAAGCAAACATTATATAAACTTTAGTAAACAAAGAACAATTTTTAATTATGAACAGCAGAACTAAAGAAATTCTTTAATATTTCTTTCAGTGCTGAGTTACGTCTTTCTGATTTTCAACCCTCGATATGCTCATCCACTCCCCATTCACCAATGCGTCACGGGTTCAATTCCCTACGGAGCCAGTGTTGTACGTGAATTTGGTTGCCGATCCAAACCAGTCTTCTCAAATCGGACTTCTGAACTCTTTCGGTGGATATGTCGCGCATCATAAGAAATATTATATTACAACACATCCCTGTATGGTCATAATCAAATTGCATATGACTGAGTGATTGAATCTTTATGATACAAAGATATAGATACACAACTGCATCCAAAAACAATAGTTTTATTCTATTATCAGAAATCATCTTGAATTCAAAGAATGTTAAATTTTAAATAAAGCACACTGTATTGAATACATGAGATTAAAATGTTTAAAGCAGAATATATTGTCTAAAATATAGTCAGTTTGATGTATCAAATCATCTGTTATTACATTATAAATATCAATAATATAATTTGCAATAAATAATGTACTTTTAAGTATTGTACGTCTTGGATTAAGACGTGTGACATTATTTCTGGTAAGTCATTTGTCCTTGAGCATGTTGCATGCCAAGTTTTACAGCACAAATAAGATGTTTAAAATAAGGTGTCAGCGCCTCACAATTCTTTGAAACCATTTTTGATGCATCTTTTTTTAGCATCTCCTGGCAAGACATGACTTTAGATGTAACATTTCTTACATCATATCACAAGGCCTGGTGTTTATGTTTTGTATTGTTGAAAACTGAGACGGGTATACTTAACAGAGATCTGAAGCAAAGCTGATCCATTGTTAACAGCTCGAGCGTATCGAACCGGGTCTGTTTCGGCTTGCAATGACTTGGCCGCACGGCGGCGCTGTGAGCGCCTTAAGTTTTCTATGAGCTAGGTATCCTGTAAATCGAGCCATTTTACCAAATTTTGTGCTTCAATTCATGAATTAACAAGAAAATACTTGTTCTTAAGACCAGTTCACATTAACACTTTATGGGTTTGGCTATGTCAACAATAGCTTCATTTTCATAAGACATAAGTCAAAATATAAAAAAGTCCCCGGATTCCGTTCTGTTCACAAAATCTGAGTTTCCGAATTAAACTGGCCCAAGTTTGTTTCAATTCTCATGAAACTGAAAGATAGAATTCACATTTTAATTATCTCAGTATATTTTGAAGATATCCAGGAATGTCATCAATACATCGATATTTGAGCAAATTCTATGAATAGTTGACAAATTCGTGTACAAAATTGGGGTCATTTCAAGTCATTACATGGCCAAAATGCAACAGTCACTGAGTACTAAACTGTGTTCAAGACTAAGAGAAATAACAACCATGTGTGAGCACCCATTATTTCAAAATAGCCCGCCAAACTCAAATATTGTGGTTATACATTGAATTGTATTGAATAACGATCACTGCTTTCCCTATCAGTCGAGGGAATCGTTGAATTAACATAACAATACCGTACTAGACACTGCACGCTGCAAACAATCCATTGATTACTTGCTTCGAATCATTGTTAGGTATACTCGTCTCAAATTGAAACATGTCCAAATTTATTTATATCAGCTAAAGTACTATTTTCACAGTGTGTAATTCATGCATATTTCTAGTAGAATTGGTGTCCTGAGATTACTTAAACATAAATTTGGTTCCAAATGCTGTTTTTCTGCCTATTGTGATGTCACGAAGAATAACATTTTACAATATAAGCTATAAAAAATATTGAGCACCTAACAATTGTTTCCTTGGTAAAACAGAATTACATGAACCATCAAAATGAATTAAAAAGACATCTGGTTTGACCAGACACTATTTTAACATTCACGTCTGGTGCACTTTTAACAATATTATATGGCCGGCACAGTAGTTTCAGCTGCCATTGAACACCACAACTGTTTGAACCCATACAAGTTGTCGCTTTATTTTTAGCGCAATTTTTAAAAAACACTGACGACACCAATTTGACAGCTGATAAAAGTAGGGACATGCAAGAAGCTGTTACCTCTTGAAAAAATCAGAAAATCCTCACTGAATCTTCCTCACTAGGGCCTACAAAGGCCTGATTTTTTTATGGTATAGCAGAGCGCCCTCTATCCTGCTTATTTCCCCCATAGAAAAGACGTGTTAAAACAAGATTTTTATGAAAACCTATTTCCCCATGAAAATTCAACCAATATGCACAGGATGTAGATAGTGAAATAAATAATCCACATTAGTTTTCGAAAAATTTGTCGCATTGATCATGTTATTTTTTTTCTTGTATTATCATATAAATGAGACCTCAACAGGCGATGACAGTCTGAAAGTACTGTCCCATGTTCTCCTTTAACCACTTGACAGCGGAGGGCATCATCATGAAACATGCTTTCAAACTGTAGCTTTGTCCTTAATATCTGTGATGGGCAGAGCAGTCGAGTTTTTATGGCCAGCAGATCTAACCTCTGTGTGAAGGGGCATATATTTAAAACCCTGAAGACCGATTGAAATAAGACGGGCTACGATAACATTACGCCTTGACTTTTAATTGGTCCCATTGTGGTGCTTATGACCCTTGGTGTGACCCCCCCTGACTACAGATCATGACCCCCATAAGTGACCTTGTAAAGGCTGTTATTAGAGTAAAATATAGTACCGCATAGCTTCTTCTTCTGCCACACTTTTTATTTTAAAAAAATCGCTAGCCCGGTCAAGAGTGGTTATGGTCTCACATGTGTACAATTTTAGCAGTCTGAGGCACTAAATAGTCCAATACTTATGCTATATATCGAGCAAATAGCCTGGTACATTTTCAAATAATTATTTATTAATTAAATCAGGATTCCTGATCTTAATTATTAGCCTGGTGGTAAAGGCAACTTGCATCAGCTCTTTTTAAAGTGACATGGAATCAGGAATTGCTTTGTCATATTTTCCAGAAATAAGGAGACCACGGCTTTAACCCCCCTGGCCTAACCACTTAAATGCATCGGTCTAATTGACTCAGTTACAGGACACCACATGAAATAGCCTCTGAGTAACCAATCTGAGCAACCAATTGGATTTCATGACGTGTTCACATTTTTTGTCTAAAAATGTCTGCTGTAATAACGTTTAATATAAATTAGTTACTTTCTGCTAATTTAAGTTTTCCCCGTGGCATTGGCAAAAATCAATGCACTTGCGGCGTTTTTGATCAGACTCATAATGGTACTCGCCCCTGCGGGCACTTGTGCCATTACTCGTCCTCAAACTGAAGTGCCATGCATTTGAAGTTTTGGCCAATCACTCGAAGCTAAAAATATGCCAGACATTTATCTCTATTAATCTTCCAATGCAGATAGGGGAATAAATTAGACCCTGAGTACTAATGGCGGCAGCGGTTCATACAGCAAATATAACCCCTTGAGTGTTAGCTACATTGGTTATTTTTCATGCCCATATCAATCTTCAGAACAAAATTGTTTGGACCTGCCGGCCTCGCTCAATGATCTCGACGACCCCCGGGTCACTGGAAGCATGTTGATTGGAATTTCCTACATGTTTACCTTACCCCAACATTGATTGGTGGGGCAGCAGGTTTGAAGTACATAAACCATGCAAAAAAAAATCTGGATCTTGATGTCCTCACTTGCCATAATTAAAGGTTCGTGTTCCGATGTATGTGTTGTGTTCTCTACTTGATATGAGAACTGGCACTTGCACATAAACCCATCAAGTACCCAGTGGGAAACAACTTGCGGTTTTGATGGTAGACGCAATAATGCATGTGCAAAGCCTTTAATTCATATTATTACAATTACACCTTATGAATATTCCTGAACACTAATCATGCTATTTCATTTGCTGATTTCCTTTACGCGAAACTATTTCCCTAGGAATAGATTGAACTGTTTGCATACAACCTAGCAACCTCTTCACCAAGTCACAGTGATGTGTAATAAAACAAATACTACATGGTTATATCGATGAAATGGGGCACTCTATTTTCCCTTGGTACTGGCTACGGGCCTATCAATCAACCCTCACCCTTCGGGTTCGGGTGGTAGGCCCGTACCAGTACCTCGGAAAATAGTGGCCCTATTTCCCTCTAACCATGTAGTATTTGTATACTGTTAGATATTGAATGGTTACCCTTAAACAGCGTTTTTTTTGTTTATATCTTGGGAATGAAATGGAATTTGAGTGCAATTTCAGGACTTACAATGAAAAAATACGGCCTTTCCTGATTAATCAAAATCGATACTACTGTCGGGTAAATCAGGGGGTCCCAAAACTATTGGAACCGCCTTTAAAGGCAATTCAAGATCCTAATTTTGTCAAGCAGTCAAAGTGGTCTTTCCACACGAATTCAAAACCACTCCTAATGCCCTTGACCTGCAAATGCTGATGCTCTGAGGATCGATTATTTAATCTTTGGTGAATATCTCACCAACTTCTGTTTCTAACAATGACCTGACCTCTGGATGTCCCTTTTAACCTTATTCCTGAACACCCCTTATAACCCTGGATAAAGGATCATTCTCAGCAACATTGGTGAATGTCCAAAGAGAGTGGTCAATTTGCCTGCTTTGGGCAATCTGGTTTCAAAAGGGTTCCTGGTTCAAATCCCTCACATCTGAATAGAGATTATACCTAGTTTATGAAAAATCGGTTAATTTTGAAACAAGATTTTTATCCATGGCTGTCCCAACCTATCCCAAGATTATTAGGCCAAGTAAAAAAAAAACTTGTTTTCGTCCTACTTTTTGAAAAAGGAGGAGGAGGCAGTTTTTTTTTTTTTTTTTTTTTAATTGCCGATCCAAGATGGCGGATGGTCCTTTTTTTAGTACCAGCTGTACTTGCGAAAATCTAAAAACATCTGTTGGTTTTAGCTCACAAACGATGAATTTTGGCCGAGAATCGGAAGATAATGGCCTATTTTCACGCAGATACGTGATTGAAGGTGATTTCCGTGGGTATTTTCCCGTTTCTGAAAGACAGCTCTATTTAAAAAATGGGCGCTCTACAAGTCTCAGAAACCAGGAGTACCTGATGCTTTTTCCGATCGTTATTTTTATTTTGATCAACGTTTTTAGTGGCGATACAACGGGTCTAAATTTAAAATAAATCGCGACTGTAAAAAGAGAGTACTTTCCACAAGGGAGATTTCATATTCATATACGTTTAAGCAAAGGCGTCAATAGATTCTACCTGTGCTGACGTAACCATAAATAGAACTGTTAAATCAGGCCTCGAAATAGAAATAAAATCCAAGGGTCCCTGGGAACCTTAACTCTGAAACTCCAAGGGTCCTCACTATTTCAAGGGTCCCATTACAAGAATGAATATTTTTAACCAGTTCCAAGAAGTTCGAGCTCTGCCCATGAATATGCATCAAGCATATGCTCTTAAAACAACTATTTTAAATGTCTACGAGTTGTCCCTCGAAGTGTCCATGCAATCAATGTATCTGTTGATTATTATTATCATAATATAAAGTAGTAACGTATTTGTAGTGAGTGTATTAATTCTTCAAACCCCCAATTTCTGACTGGAATTGTGAGCACATGTTCGGAAAATATCTTGTACTTTCTTCGCTCAAACTTATGAAATCACAATCCCAAGATATTTCCTCTGCTATATTGCTCTTATCTTTCTGATGGGGGACCTGGGGGCTCCCATTTTTGGACGCAAAATGCATTTCAGTCATCGTTTTCACCCTAATACCCTTTATTTTTTAAATTTCATCCTAAGACCGGACCCATATTTTTTGAAAATTTTCACAACTGTCCCCCAAGACCCCGATTTTGGGGGACCTTAATTTTTCCACCCAAAGATCCTACCTCTATTTTTTAAGAAAGCGCCAGCCTTACACCATATCATGGAGTCTGCCCCCCCCCCCCATAGGGAGTCTTGCATTGTCATCTACATTGCCTCTGTTCCTCCAAATTGAAAATACTTAGTACTCTGTCTCCTACTGAAGCACTAGCAGGATCAGTGCTTCTTGTTCCGTAGTATAGTCATTTTTTCTACCTGTACTCTCTGACTTTTGGCATTACTACCCTTTTGCTACTAACTCTGCGTCTTCGTCTTCCGATACTCATTTTTCCAGCTGTTTGCGACAGTCACAGAAACGGTATCAACTTCCCAGTTTGCACTTTCAATGGCAAGTGATGGCCGTCTAATAACGGTCCGTATTCCGCGACGGTGCCTAACTACCCCGCGACTACTTCACGTTAGGAGAAAAATTATAATTTGTCTTGAATCTATCTGAGTTAATTTATCTCTGACTGTGATTATCTCGTCAATTTCCGACGAATATCTGGTCTCCTTTTTACGATCGGTTTTCCAAGAACGTCTCCATGACACATGGATAACTAAGGTAACCCGGAATGTAGCGTGCATACTCGTGATCTATATAAATTTAAGGATATCTCAAAATAGTGTCTTATTTCGGAACGCTGGCTAAATTAATCAAATAAATAGGCCTACCGACTGTGAAAGAGTACGTTCCATCCGGCATAAGATGCATCGAGAACAAATTTATCGAACTAAAATGTGAAATTTACTCCTTTTCGAATGACTTTTCGAGAAAAACAGAAATTAATGAAAGAAAAAAAAAACTTTTTTGATGCGGCAGCCAAAACGCATGCGCGCGAGGACGAGAAACTAGTATAATTTTTTTACTTGGCCTTATGGACCATATGGTGGAAATAAGCTATCCTATTTAGAGTCTTTCCAGGGTTTATCTAGCACAATTGTAAAAACAATAAATCAAAGCCATTTCTGTCCAAGAAGCAGGTTCAACATGTTTAGCAATGACCTCAAAATTACTCCTAGACTGAACTTATTTGTTTTACTTTTTACATTCATTTTGCATGTTCCATGTTTGCAGGCTTGAAGCATCTGAGAATATTAGAAAAGTTCTACCGCATATGTACCCCCGCCCCCATTAAACAGAGTTATGCCCATTATGTTATTTAAAGCGCCCTCATCCTCAGGGATATACCAGTTATTTGCAGCTCTCCAGCCACCCTACAAATCATGTGGGTTTACATGATCAGCATGTCCCTGGACTAAGCAGTAGTCTTTACAAAACCTGGAAATATTTTAGTTAACGTTGGTAATCACATTTCCTACGAAAAATATTATGTTGAAATGGGGGTGGAGCACCTTTACAAAGTTTAGTTGATAATGCCGCTGAAACAGCACTAAGGACGGAAAGATAAAGCACCAAAATAAAATCTTATGAATAACATGCTTTCTGAGGGCACGCACAGCTCTTCAATGCTACCTCTCTTAACTTTACACACACAGTGGTCAAACACCAATATACAATGATCATGTTTGTCACTTCAATACCAGACCTGTGTTGCTATATATAGCAACACCACATACAAATGGCCCCAGTCGTGACAAGTTAAACTGATTTTCATCAGTTGAGTTAAATACAATCACTTGATATTGGCATGTGAGTGCAAGAAGTCGTAAGTGCATTTTATAGCTGCCATCGTCACAGAAAATTAACATAAAATACCACGCTGCAGTGTTTGGTCGTGCTCTGGTTTGCTCATCACCTGAAGAACCATCCATTAATCACAAACTCAAGGAAAGATAAACACGAAAGTTATCTCGTAAATGGCAGCACAAGATGTTGAAATCATAATATAATAATGTCCACTATAACGCGCACATATTTATCCTACAGGGATGCTCACGCACCAATTGCCAATTGTTATTATGTTGCCTCAGGAATCGTCACAATCATTTTGCTTTGTCTAGGTGGCAGCTGGGCTAAGCGCACAACCCATCAGCACTTGGCTTGTAATATCACCACAAAACAGCTCTCAATTTCTCTTGGGCGACGAGGCAATTGAGACTAAGAATCTTGCCCAGTGACACAAACATGTTGGCCAAGGCAGGGCTTGAACTCACGGATTTTAATGGTCCAAAGATCACGAGGCTGCGTTTTCACTAGACAACACATGCTCTCACCTGCCACTGAGTAAGCCTAATTCCACATATGACCATATTCACTTAAATAAAAATATATTTTGCAAAGATGCACAACACTCGCTATCTGCTATTCAGTAATTCAGTCCTGGCCTTTACTAGTATTTTGAATGCGTCCTCGCTTCCCGGTGCTACGTTCTTGTCAGGATGCAGTAAAACAGCTAAACGACGATATGCTTTGTTGATTTCTTCCCTGTTGAAAAATAAGACAAAATAGTTTTGTGTTGAATTGAGTGACTGAGAGATTTGTATGACTGCCATATAGAAGGCTATGCTTTAATGTGTACATGCCCTTTATTAGAATCGTAGTTATTTTTTTACTTCACTGAGGATTTATCATAGAAGAAATTTGTGGGAAATGATTATGATGGCATAATTCTTAGAAGTGTAAAAGGTCATAAGTCAGCACCATATTTGATTTTCAATAATAGAGAAAGAGAAAAAAAAGTAAAAAACAAATATTGCTATTTCATTCTCTGTATATTAAGGACAGTGTCAATCCTGAGTTGAGCAAGACTTTGGGTTGTAACTGCAAATATTTAGTATTGTATGTAAAATATACATTTCTAGAAAGAAAATTGGACGATGAACCCGATGGTGGCATCAGATTAATGTAAAACTTTCCGTATTTTGAGAAAAATACTAAAAAAACATGATTTTGCCCCAAAATTTTCAGACCGCATAACCCAAAAACAATTTGATTTTTCATGATTTCCTATGTTATTTTTTAGAAACAAGACAAATTTGTCTAGGAAATGCCAAAAAAGTGTGATTTTTACTCTTCTTTCCAAAATTTGAGTATATATTGGAGAATATCTTTAGTTAGAAATCGAAAATGAAAAATTGAGAAAACCGTTCCTAGAGAAGACCGATTGCTATCGTAGGAAAGTTAAACCATACCTTTTACTTTATTTTTGGAGTTATCTTGTCTGAAATTAGCTAAATTTTGCAAAAATTGAACATGAGAAAATCTGTGTTTTAGTAAAAAAAGTGATTTTTCACGCCATTTCAAGTGTCTATTTCTCAAATAAATTATCTTTGAACTTCAAAATTGAGTATGTTGTGCAAGTGATGAAAAATACATCTTATGCACTATTGAATCAAAACATCTTTTGTCTCAACTCCAGAAATCAGAAGAAATTGAAATTTCATCTGGTCTAAATTAGCACTTTGTTTACATTTTCAAATATTGTTTTTCGTTTTTCCAAGATGCATTCGCGCAAAAGTACATTAAAACACGCGCACGCTTCATTACGCAGCAAAAAAATCACCGCGCAACGCGATGCTGCGCCTTGCGCCTGACGGCGTGAAATGTGCTTAAATTCCCGCTGTTAAGACCATGTGATTCTTTGTGACTTTAATGGTCAAATAGCTGTTTTAAATCGGCACAAAAATACAGCTCAGGATTGTCTACAGTGGATAACCTTTGTTGGTAACGATAGAACACAGGTTGATGTTTAAAATGGTGCAAAAATCAGAAATTCATGTAAAAACAAAAGCACTAGGGATGACACTGCCCTTAAAACATTATGCCATCTTGCAGCACCTCAGCCTGTGCAGTCTGAAAAGCTTATTTGGATGCACAAGATTATTTCAAAAGGTTTTCAGCACATGAGTAGGAACTCACCATACACTATTTATACCTGGATATCTGTTGGGACAAGACTTATGAGTATTAAAATTTAACGACAACAACACAATTGTGTCATATCGACACGAACTTATGAGTTCAGTGGTCCATGGCCAGATAAAACAAGAATCATTCCTTGTTATGGTTAAGACATGATTATACACTGGATAACATAATGAGGTGTTTCAAAGTGCACCACCAGGTCTAAAAAATACCAAGTACCAAGAACATGATCCATCACTAGACTAAAAAGCTGCAGTAAGTTGAAAAGTTGTCAACCAAAAGGTGTACACTAGAGGAATATAATGACCCCTGAATGACCTTTGACCTCATCTGTAATCCCATGTAAGACCCCTTATCTCAACGTATAAGCATACAAGTATGAACTTGATCCATCACTGCATTAAAAAGTAACAGTAGGTTGAAAAATTGTCAAAGTAAATGTTTGACACGCACAGACACTCAAGTTAATGCAGGTGCACTTGTGACTTTTTGTTAAAATTAAACACAAAAGTTGTGATGGAATAAAGCAATTCATAAGAAATAGAGTCAAAAGTACACCTCAGTTAGCACAGACAGGAACGCAGGACAGGAACACACAAAATCATTGTCGAAAAAGGTCTTTTCAACTGCATGGCACGACCCGAAAAAGACCCATTTTTAGGGGTTTGGTCCAATTTTACAAAAATACATCGCGGTCTTGGACCGGGTGTAGTCTGCCGTCGTGGTTTGTGAATGGGGCCGAAAGGGCACATGAGGTCACCAACATGTCACCCCACCCTGCCCACCTCCACCACCCCCCAAGTTACCTCATCGTAGGCCTTACGCAACTCATACGGCATGCCTAATATATTAAGGGTTTTAACACGCACATACACACACACACAAAACATTACAACCAGCTAGTATCCCATGTGCCTTTAGTCAGGTAGATATGGTCCGAATTATGGCCCTTGATCGTAAAGTTGAGTATGGACACAATTTTTGCTGAAAATGATAGATTAGGGTGTAAGAATAAGAATCTGCCGGGGGTGCCACCCGGGGCATCCTTGAGCATTTTGATTAAATCAAAGATGGCATCGCCATAAATGATAATTATAGTCAACCCTATATTATCAAAACTATGGAGTTATAGATATACTATAGGACTCAATGAACAAGTGCATGGCACTGGCACTTGTAACATTGATCATACTCCAAAATTCAAAATGGATAGCCAAATGAAATATTGCCCTTTAACAGCAAAATACTGCAGATAAAAAATAACCTGAAGTACTAGATATGTTGTTCGACACAATAATGTATTTCTGATACTTTACAGTTGTAACATGACGTCAATCAAATGGCAACCAAAAAACGTGAATATACTGAAAAAAAAAACTTGACAAAAGTTTATTGTGTCAATGAAACAATTAGAAATGATACAGATCATAACAAGTGATCCAGATAATCCCTGATAAATAAAAATGGGTCATCAATATAAATTGAGTGCAATATATATAATATGTGAAAACAGAATTCCTATATATTAACAAACTTTGCACCATATTAGTTTTATTTTGATTTTGGCACATTTTAAACAATCGAAATGTATGTTGTCATTGGTTAGGACAAAGGTACATTTCTATGTCATTCACACATTGATTTCGATTTAAAGGCTTTGTAATATTATAAATTTGTGTTCAAGTATTTTTGAAGTTGTTCACGTTTTGGTTGCCATATTGGTTGACGTCATGTTACACTTTTAAAAGTTAATAAGACATGCATTTAATTGTTGTCTAACATAAGAAACCTAAGTAATTCACATCTATTTTTATCGCAGGTACTTGCTGTAATAGGGCATATTTAAAAATTATTGGATTTTGCTTCCATTTTCGAAGGCGGAATAGTGTACGTTGGTATACGTGCTGAGGAAGGGCGACGAGCATGCCTTAAGAAGAAGGGCTTTTGAGTTCAGGGTGGGAGGTTTGAGGAGGAGGGGATGTCCAAAGAAGAAATGGAAGAAGCAAGTGGAGGAGGAGAGTAGGAGTTGGGTTGAGGATAGAGGAGCAGTAAACAGGTGAGATGGAAGGAAGGAGTAAGGACGGTTGCTGCGAATGTGAGGTGATGAATATGGCCCCCCGTTACGGGGAAAACGGATTTAAAACTTTGGTTTAGTAGTTTTAGTAGTAGTAGATTGAATTTGAATTTGAAGTATGACTTAATGTAAGTGCCATAACAATGTTCATTGGATCCTATAGATCTATTTAGTAAAACTCCATAGATCGAAAATATAGGGGTTAGAATAGATAATTATCATTTATGGCGACGCCATCTTTGGATTTCTCAAAAATGCTCAAGTATGCCCAGGTGGCACCCGGCGATTCTTATTCTACGCACCTTAATCTATCATTTCAGCAAAAAAAATTGTTCGCTGTACGGTCACATGAAGGTTCTACCGGACTACTTCTGCAATTCTTGCAGACCAACACAAGACCACAAAAACACTTTTTTGAAGTCCCCGCCCCCTGCAAATACGTGATGCAAAATTGACCCTGCTGCTAAATTACTTTGATTGCTCCAGGTCTTATTCCAAGCCTGTCGTAGTATGTCAGTTGCAGTTTTTAAGTTATGTATAACATTCACTGGCTCGTTGGTGTAGCCTAATGTTGTACTTATCCTCTGGGCTTGCCTCCATTCTCAAATGCTGTGACGAGACCCTGGAATAATTGCTGTAAACATCAGAACGAAAATTGATAAATAATGGAAAAGAGCCTTGAGATTAGAATTCTGTATCCTGATTATTGGAAAGCCAAATTTTTGTTTGATCCAAACCTGATCTCATGTATTTAGATATTCTGGTAATATCACAGCTGTTTGAAGTATCATTCATTATGACAACAAAACGGGAATAAAACAAAAATATGACGGCGACAAACTTTTGACGACTAATTGGAGAGTATTATGCCACTAATACATACTGTGTAAATGTGGTGGAAATTTTCATTGCGGGCAAATATGATTTTTCATCAAATCTAGTTTTACAGTCTTTCTATGGGAAATACGCACATAGAGGGCGCTATAACATACAAATTACGACCCTTGTAGGCCTATATGGCAAGATTTCCGCAATGGCGTTTTTGATTTTGGGAGTAAAAGTCTTGCATGTCCCTTACTTATATCAGTTGTCAAAAATTGTGTCGCCGTTGCTTTAAAATTGCTCTAAAAATAAAAGAGAAGAGCCCATTTGCATGGGGTTCAAACAGCTGTGATATTGAAGGCTTTGAGTATGATACAAGAATATAATTGCACGAAGCAGAAAAATATTGTACAAGTCGAAGACGAGACAATATTTTTCTAGTGAGTGCAATATAGTTCTGCGATTCATACGAAAAAAAGGCCATTCAATATTATTATTTAAATATCGGCTGACTCAACCAAAGCTTGCATTGAATGTACGTTCAACTGGCGTGTTTCTCGCTAAAAATGCCTTGATGCGATGAGCAATATTAAGAAGAATATTGTATTGCATCTGGGGATTAACAAAGTGTACAATACAAAGATTTCATTGTGCCAATTGGAAGCCTGATATAAATAATTAATGCCGTTTATCTAGGTTATATCCTATCAAGTATGAAGACAATGGCTGGTATTCTGAAAGGGAGACTAACAACTTTAGACCTGAGTTAAAACCAGGGTTAGTCCTTTACAAGCAAGGGGAACCCCTTTTTTTCTTTCAAATAATGTGTGAAGTTAAATGTAAAGGGTGAGAAAATTCCTCATGGATGGCTGAACAGCATCCATGAGGATTTCTCACCCGTTACAGCCCACAATTTTAGAGTATGTTGTAAAGAAAAAAAAAGTCCCTCTTGTAGGACTAACCCTGGTTTAACCAGGTCTAAAGTTAGTCTCCTTTCAGAATACCAGGCCAATTTTTTCCGCATAAACTCATAAGCCTCCAGCTAAACCAGGAAAAAGCCCCACAGTACACCCTGAAAAAAGCCACTCCCACTTTTGGAATACTTATCTGCCTTGAAGGTCGACATCATGAACAAATTACACCTTAAATAGAATAATGAATTAAAGATTGTCACATGGTAACCATATCACATTATAAAATGAGCAACATGGCACAATTACGCAACCTCAGATTTGAATTCTAAATGTACATCAGAGTTGAATCATGATATTTTGTTTTATCAAGCTGGAATTTTAAATTTTCAACTTTAAACATAGGTCTCTCAAACAGTAAATGAGCTTTTGATCTCTAATTTCCACCATTATTTGCCAAAATTAAAACCAACTTATAATTTATTTGATTAATAAAAAAACCTATGGGCCAAATATAGCTGCGACACAAATTTCAAGTGTTGTCAGAGGACCGGCAGTAAATGTTGAGCCTTTTACCTTGAACCAAATGTATGTCAAAAACATAAGGATATTATATTTACAACCTCTAATAATGAAATTACCCCCTCACATATGTTTTTGCAAATTCAATAACATGAGCTACTACAAAGTCAACGAATCCATAACCAGCGCATTAACTGATGCATTAGCCTATAATATGATGCCATTTCAAAGACAACAACAAAATCCTTTAAAGTACATTTAATATTATTTACAATAGCAAATGGCACATTAAGACAATTTTGCTTTATGACTCTTTAAAGCCAGGTTTTGGCGTCTATATTATATACCAGAGTATTAATTCACATATGAGATGAACCTTAAGCCAAAAATGTTGTTTTAATGTATGATAATACAAATGCGCCGTTAATCATTGCAAGTACTGAAATGGTGTCTCATGTCATACTAATTTAACTAATAAATATGATCTGAACCCCACCTAAATATGCCCACTAATCTGAGCTTATCTTTTTGTTTAACATTCATTTTCACTTGATATGGACTTCAAGTGATGTAGGCTGTCAATAGATCATCAGGAAGTAGGTATGTAAACTTTATGACTTAACATGTATTTTTAGCTTACAGCTACCAGAACCACAAATATGAGCCTGGCCATACAAAGAACAGTCGATGCATTAGAAAGTTGCCCCTGGCTGCAAGCCAAACATATTTTTTACGCGTTCAGCATACATTTGGTTAATGAATTAAATCTAACATCTTTAAGAAAACTTTTAAATTTGTTTAACTTTTTATATCAATAACAGGTTTTTTCCACAATAAAAAACAAAACTTCAATTTATTTAAAATTTTTGTTCTTGTGTGTGGTAGGTCTACAATATCTACAGTTTGACTTAATTGAAACAGATTATTTCATGTAAGAGTAGCTTTGAGGGTAGAGCATTTGCAGTTACAATATAGCCTACTTGATTTTTTCAAAACAATGCAGGACTACAGAATGGGAAAATAATAAAACTTGCACCATACTTTTGATCATGTTAATAACAGACACTCAATAGATACATTTTCCTCTAAAATGTGATGTTCCATAAAGTACTTTCGATGCTGATGTACTATTAATTTAATCTTTGGTGTAGCTCTGTTAAAATTGTTAACTTGTTATCTTTTAATTCTGTTAACACTTCAAAGAGGAACATGTCAGAAAAAGTGGGTTTTTTAACCTAACGTAAAAACATTCCACAAAATTGCAATACAACTTCCAAGATCAAGTGTAAAACAACTAGGTAGTAGAAATTATGTCTTATTGATATGATTTAGACCATAAAACATAGGTGAAAAGACAATACTATCTATTAACCCTAACCCGGAACGGTCGTTTTGCCGGCCGACGGCCCAATGCAACGAAGGCAATCTATTTTTATTTTTAACGGCCCCAGATTGCCACGAGAGCCAAAGTTTGCGTTTCATTGCATATCGGACGTTTTTCCGGCACAGGAATAAGTAGGGTCAAGTCAATACGGCCCAGATGCAAAGAAAAAAATCGCGTCATTTTTCCCGGAAGACGGCCCAAATGCAACGAAAAACATCGCGTCATTTTCCGGAAGAGGCAGATTGCAACGAAAAACATCGCGCCATTTTACGGAAAGACGTCCCAAAAGCAACGAGAAAAACATCGCGTGCGAATGCACTAAACAAAGGGTTAAATAAATAAATAAAATACTGGATGCGTACTGCACACTGCTCTGCATGAAATTTGTAGATTATAGTTCGCCACGTGTGAGGGCGCTATTACCTACGTCATAGTAGTGCGTGGCGCTATTATGATACAGTCATGCTCAGGTGTACGTCATGAATACGTTTTTGCATAATTAAAAAAATAGCTTATCGAAAATGGTGGCTCTATCACCAACGCATCGAAAATTGGTCTATGGGGCATTTGTAAACAGTGGCACCCGCCTGATGAAAAGCATTGCGCTTTCTGCAGGCAAACCGTCCGCAATGCAGTGAAAAGCATCGCATAATTTCCCGCTAAGGATCGGCCCAACTGCAAGAGGAACATCGCGTCATTTTCCGCAACGACGGCCCAAATGCAAGCGGAACACGCGTCAGTCTTAAAGCGGCCAAATGCTGAACGAGGAACATGCCGTCATACCAGAAGCAAGGCCCAGCTGCAATGAGGGCCAATGAGACTCATTTGCGCGACCAAAAATAGTGTGTGACGGCCGAGGATGCAACGAGAAACATTTTCAGACCGGACCCCGTTTTGTTGGCCTCTGTGATTGCCTCTCGGACGCGGTTAGGGTTAATATTTAGTCATTTGTCTTTTAACACAATCTAATGCCACATGCAATCGAAACATATTACAAGAAGAGTCCCTTACAATCTGTCCTAACTGAATTTAGCTTCTGACATAAACAACTCGATTAAGTTGTATTATTTTGCCATACTGACACTTTTACATTAGGAGGAAGACGGTAATGTATGAGCTCTGAGGACACCACACCCCCCCAACCCCCCCCACTACTTGTGTTCACTACCCGTGATCTAAATGCACACACGCAACCTCACGCAAGCCCTTAAGCACTTACGATTAGGGGTGCTTTAGATCTACATGACAAAACTTCTTTGCACACACATCCATGACTGTGAATCCGAAATGGCTGATGATGACACTATGCCCGAAATTACACACACAAGCCATTCCACCTCAACACCACTCTGCTTAACAGATACCCCACATAAAATATTTCTCGCATTTACGGCCCAGGAGTCCTTGCTATACAGGTCACGCACTTAACACCCGCTTCACTCTCCATCTATCCACTACCTCTCCAATTTTAACCACCCACATGACGTACCAAGTTACTCCTGCTGACAGCTGTTACTTTTGCCATATCCTATAATGCCTACCAGTGCATTAATTCACCACCTACTAAGCTAATACCCAACCACTCTCAATACCATCGCCCAGCAATACCCAAATGCGCCTTTAATTCACAATCGCCAAATACCAAATAGCAAAATGGTTTTTCTCCGACTCATGCCTAGTGCCCCATTGAAATGTAATTATGGATGTGAACCTCTGCACCCCCACCCCCACCCCACCCAATAGCCCATGACACTCCCTGAGCCTTATCTTTGTTTTTCGTCTTGGTAAAATAAATTCATTTTTTCACTGCGACAAAGGACTATTTAGGACTATAGCCCGGCACACCATCAACTAGCACAACTATCCGCCCAGGGACCCCTATGCACACAAACACTTAGACCCTACGGGCCTGTATTCATCCATCTAGTAATTTCTTTTTACACCCCGACACCACAACCCAATATGCCCACCAAATTTAATGAAAAAAACATTTAAATTAAACCCTATTTTCGAACTTGCCACTAGAATTCCTACGTCACTAGGACGCTAGTAAAACATTCAATTCCCTTGACACGTTCGTAGCTTTCATTCACCAGTGATTTAGAAAAATACACCCCCTGGTTTTTTTGGTATGAGTAAATGTACACCAGACTCAACCACAAGGTGTTTGTCCAAGTACTATACACAAGTAACCAAACGCCTGAATGTGTACCTTCGGTCAGCATGAGCCTTATTGTACACTCCCCTAGTGGAGTTATTTCCATGTTCAATTTCAAAGGTACAACATGTTTTTTCTGGGTATATTTTAAGTGTCAATAATTTAATCTGCAAGGTGACCTAATGGATGTAGTTCTCCAGGCTGTCGCACTTGATTTGCAAAAATGAGCGTGAACGTACAGTAAACATGAGTTTAATTGAGAGGACTCACCTAACTTCGTCTTTTGGTTCTTCCCTAATCCTCCACCTCTACCACCTTTTGCATGTAACTTGACTTTTCAATTAAACTGTTTGTGTCAAAGGCTAGACTCTTATGTCTGTGCAAATCACTAATTTATGTTGCTTTACAATGATGGTAAAATCCTGAGTATATTATTTCTCAATGTTCTCTCTAATAGCAATTAGGGCATACATTTTTACAAACAGTCAATTCCACAGGCCATGACTTCAGTTCTAGTTCATCTGTTGTCATCAATGTGCCAAAAGGAAGTAGGTCTGGTGTGTTAAAGTGGGGGTCAGTCACACCTTTGTAAAAATCAAGTAATATCCATCAATGTAACTTGACTACAGATACAACAGTTTTTCAACAACTGGCCACTTCAAAATTAGGGCTAATTTTTCATCCCATGATAATATAGACAGTTTTAAGACTTATACATAAGGATATTGATAAATAACACATTGTCTATATGTCGTAATAGTGACAAGCCACAAGGTGATACATACTCTACAATATAGTTAGCCTTGCGTCCCAAGAGAGACAACACAGTGGGCCATATTTAACCTTGGCTCCAGATCGCAGTATAAGGCCATCTGGTGATGGTTGGACGTCAGTTGAATTATTATAGGACGGATCAACAAGTACAACAGTTTAAGCCTATCACTCGTAGTAGTGCTATTTGAACCATTGTGTGAACAGTGATTGCCGATGAAGGAGATGGCAAACACACAAGCACATTGGCTATATTCTACCACAACTAGAGTCCTAAGATGAAAATGACTTGAAACATAACCACTGCTAGTTGAAAGCAAAAAGTTGAAATAATGAAACCAAGTTGGTTCAAGTGAAGACAAAATTGAGTATTACTTAGAGCTAGCCACTGAATGTCCAAGGACAACACCAAGATGTGAAATGGAGAGTGCAATTGAAGTGTAACATAAACTTATCATCTTAGCAGGTAAACTTTAAATTTACGGCAAAGTGGTTATTAGACTAGGATGCAAATGCAATGACTCTCTAGGCCAGCATGATAATGCATGCTTTAAGCTGTCACACGCATGCATCTCACCTTATAGGACAACAGACAAATCACCATTATCTTGCCTACTCAACACAATTATGCCAAAAAACACAAGCCCGAACAAAATGCCCCAAAATAGGTTTTTTCTTTTTTTAATTGAAAATTCTGATTTCTGAATTGTCATTACTTGCATACCTGCGAGTTTCAAAAGAATGGACAAGAGAGGAGAGGACTAGTTTTATGAGAGAATTGGGTCCTACCTTAATTTGCTACGTGATGAACAATAGCCTATATTATAGGGCTAAAAAAAAATCTTTCATGGGTAAAATACATTCATTCCCAATTGCCAGTCTGGTTCAAAACACAAGGTCTCCTGGGGTGTTTCCTAACTTGACCCATCTGACCCACTTATGAATTCGGAAACAACGGAAGAAAGCATGTGATTTATTCCGTGAAGGGTTCCCGAATAAGACTTTTCGCCATTAACAGCACATGGTGCATTTTGGGTAATAATCATAGAGGGAATTGAAGGAGGTGTGCCGTTAATCTCCAAAATGGAGGCGCGATATGCATTTCTGAGATGTGCACAGTCCTAATGGTGAAAAAGGCTTTTCAGAAGTGTGTCAGAAAAAAAGTGGGTCAGAACGTGTGAACACAGCTCTCGCTAACTCCTGACATTAAACATTTCGTTTGATACCCGTTACCGAGGGTGCTGATGTATCAAAGTAATGGAATCCTTTGCTGTCCGCCCAAAGACGTCCTTCCATCTCATCATCATCGATGGCTGCTTTGTCAACCTGAAATGACCAACATGGTAATTATTTTGAAGAACAAGCTGGAAAATATACACTTATGTTAATGCCGTGAACTGTCTGGAGAACTGAGAGGTTTTTTTTTTTATTAAAGGCACTATCAGTGATGTTGCTAAATCCGATAAAAGCAAGATGTTGGCATCATGCCTCGTTTTCTGTAAAGACCGGCCCAAATGCACGAGGAACATCGCGTCATTACCAGTAGAGGCCGATTGCAATGAGGGCCAAGAGAGTCAGCTCGCGACCAAAATAGTTGTTGACCAGGCCGAGATGCAACGATAAACATTTTCCGCAGACGGTACCCTCCAACAACGTTTTCCGTTGGGCCTCCATGCCTCTCGGCCGCGTAGGGTTTAATATTTAGTCATTTGTCTTTTACACTATATCTAAGTGCCACATAAATAAAACATAATTGAAAAAAACAAAGGGTCCTTACATCTGTCCTAATGACATTTAGCTTCTGACATAAACAACTAGATTTAAGCTTGTTTATTTAATTTTTGTCATACCCTGAACATTAAAACATTAGGAGGAGAAGGTACATGTATTAAGGATTTAAGACACACCACACGATTGTGTCATACAGTGTCATGAAGATACGTTATTTAAGATTAGGGGTGATTTATGATCTATGCTTCTTTGAATCTTGATGATGATGTGATGATTACTATTGTTTTCACATCTTCGCCTTGCTTTAAACTTAACTAAAATTATTTTTTCATTTCGGCCCAGGAGTCATTGCGATTCAGTCAATAAAAGTTTACTTCTTTTTATCCTTAATTTATATAAACATATTAAAAGTCCTAATCATGTGAAATTGATCTAGGAATGGTAAGGGAGCATGGACAGGAGGTAGAAATGAAAATAGGCCTGTTTTTGCATCTTATAATGCAGACCAGTGCATATCATTCCCTTAATAAGCTGAAAATACCATCTTCATATGTAATACAAATGCGCCTTTACTCACATAGCAAATTACAATAGCACATGGTTTTTATTATCATCATATTTTGAAATATACGATGTTAACTCCTGCAAAATTCACATTAAGCTGAGCTTTATTTTGTTTTTGTCTTTTGTAAATACATTTCATTTTTTCATTCGACAAGGAACGTAAGTGATATAGGCCATCATACCAATCATGGAGGCCTATGCAACCTTATGACCTACGGGTGTATTTAAATTAGTAATTTAATTTTTTACACGAACCACAAAATATTCCAAATTTCTTTTAATGAACAACATTTAAAATCAATATTTTTTGGAAATTGATAGAATTCCTAGTCACTATGAGCTAGTAAAATCTCAATTTCCTTGACACGTTCATAGCTTTCATTCCCCCAGTGTCTTTAGTAAATACACCCTGTTTTTTGGGTAACTGATAAATGATACCCAAGACACACAAGGTCAGTTCAATGTCAATGTATATACAAGTAACCACGCACTGAACTGTTGTCCTTGGTAGAATTGGTTATTTTAACTCATAGTGAGTTATTTCCATTTCAATTTCAAAGGAACAACAATTTTTTTCTGGTGTATATTTTAAGTGTCAATAATTTAATCTGCAAGGTTACCTAATGGATGTATACTCCAGGTGTCGCATTAATTTGCAATTGACAAATGGAGCTGTGATGAATCCTTAAACATTGAGTAATTGCGCGTAACCCTAACTTCGATCTTTTGGTTTCTTCCTTAATCTCCACTCTACACTTGCATTGTAACTTGAATTTCCAATTAAAACTGTTTGTGTCAAATGTAACTATATGTCTGTGCACCATCCTCATTATGTTGCTTGACCAAATGATGTGTAAAACATTGAGCAATTATTCTCAATTGTTCAATATCAATTAAGCATACATTATTTACAAACAGCTCAATTCCAAAAGGGCCTGCTCGAGTTCGTTATCTGCTTTCATCATTGTCAAAAGGAGTAGTGTCTGGTATGTAAAGTGGTGGTCAGTACCAACTTGTTAAAAAATTCACTTAATATTCATCAATGTAACTTGACTAAAATATACAACCGTTTTCAACCACTGGCACTTCAAAAGTAGGCCAATTCATGTCCCACTGATAAGACTAGACAAGTTTTTTAGACTTTATCCAAGAGGAGATTGAAAAAAACACATTTTCATATTCAGTACTAGTGTGACAAGCCACAAGGTGATTACCTACTCTACAATATTGTTTAGCCTTGCCCCAAAGAACGAGAGAGAAAACCACGGGGCAATATTTAACCTTGGCTCCAGATTGCCAGGTTATAAGCACTGGTGATTGGTTGGACTTCAGTGAATAGGATAGACTGGATCAACAAGTACAACAGTCAGTTTAAGCATATCACTATTATTAGTGCTACTTTGAACCATGTGTTGAACATGATTTGCCGTGAATGAGTTGGCAAAACCACACAGCACTCTTGGCTAATTACTACCACAACTAGAGTCCTAAGCTGAAAATGACTTTGGAAACAGAACCAATGCTAGTTGAATGAAAGCATAAAAGTTGAAATGAACCAAGTATGGTCAAGTGAGGGACCAAAATTGAGTAGATTACTATTGAGCTAAGCCACTGAATGTCCAAGGGACAACCCCAACTGTGAAATGGAGAGTGCTAATTGAAGTTGATAATCATAAACTATCATTAGCAGGGTAAACTTAAATTGACGACAAAAGTGGTTATTAGACTAGGTGCAAATGCAATGCCTCTCTAGGCCTTCATTGATAATGCATGGCTTTAGCTTTCACCCACAGCATGCATCTACATTACTAGGACAACAGACAAATCACCATTTCTTTGCCGACCAACCACAATTCATGCCACAAAACACAAAAGCCCGAACAAAATGACCCAAAACGCAAATCTGTCAGAATTATTTTAAAAATCCACACACATAATTTTCAAAGAAATGTCATTACATGCCTACCTGCGAGTTTCAAAGAATTGGACAAGAGTGCGAGACTAGTTTATGAGAGACATTGAGTTTCCTACTCTAATTTGCTACGTGATGACAATTAAGCCTAAGTATGGCTAAAAAAAAAATCTTCATGGTAAACTTAAATTCATTCCAATGCCAGTTTGTTTCAAACCACAAGGTCTACTGGGGTTGTTTCCATTAACCTTGACCCATTCTGACCCACTTTTGAATTCGGAAACAACGGAATAAGCATGTGATGTATTCCGTTGAGGGTTCCCGAATAAGACTTTTCGCCATTACAGATCATTGGTGCATTTTGGGTAATAATCATGAGGGATAAATATAAGGAGGCTGTGCCGTTCATCTCCCAAAATGGAGGCGCGCGAGTGATTTCTGAGCATTGCACAGTCCTAATGGTGCAAAGGCTTATTCAGAAGTGGTGTCAGAAAAAAAAGTGGGTCAGAACCGTGTGAACACAGCTCCTCGCTAATCTTATTAAATAAACATTTAGTTGATTACCCTGTCCCGAGTGTGCTGATGTATCAAAGTAATGGAATCCTTTGCTGTCCGCCCAAAGACGTCCTTCCATCTCATCTATCACTCGATGGCTGCTTTGTCAACCTGAAATGACCAACATGGTATCATTTTGAAGTAACAAGCTGGAAAAATATACACTTCTGTAATGCACTTGAACTGTCTGGAGAACTGAGAGGTTTTTTTTTTTTATTTAAAGGCACTATCAGTGATTTGCTAAATTCAGATAAAAGCAGATTTTTGCATCATGCATTCGTTAGTATCTTAACATACCCTTCAATTGTTAACGTCTTAAGACACCTGATAAAGATAATATTGGATGTTTTAGTCATTACTGTCCATACAGACACGTACTACTTACTGCAACAGCTAATTGAATGGAGATTCTAATCTTTGAGGCAACTACGTTTTCTTTCTTTTCTATAAATTATTCCAGATTGCAAAAAATACTTACTAGAGCTTAGCAATATTCTTCAACTTTAAGTCCATTCCACCCTTCCAGCAAATTTTACATATTTGCCTTTTGTGTGAAATCACTGATAGTGTCCTTTTAATTTCTGTATTTGTTTTGTTTTGCCATCATAGCATAGCTACTCCCACGATGATGCAGGCAGCCACTGTATGTACACTATCTGTTTATGCGGCAAAAAAACTGGATCCTGGCTGGCGAGTGCACGCCCAGTGGGTAGGTAATCAGTTAATGGTGGCTAGCTGTGTGGTAACTACCATGAAGAAATTGGCCTGTATTCCACGGCTATTTCAATGCTGCATCACAAGTCTTTCCTTCCCTCAGGGTTTCAACTGGCCATTCATGGAATCGGGTCAAATTTAAAAAAAAATTAAAAACATGGAAAAAAGTTTAAATGATGGGAAATATAAAAAGTGAAACAAGAGAACTCGTATTACGCGATGCGTAAAATATGTCTCCGCCGAAAGTGCGATCACTAACATGCAATGTATGCAACTTCAAAACCCCACCCTCCCCAATTACCCACAACACTCCACCCCCTCCCCAACACCCGCAAAACCCACCCCTCCCCAACACCGGACAAAACCCACGCCCTCTCAACACCCAACAAATCAACAAACCATCATCCCCAACACCCCCCGCCAAAACAACCCACCTCTCCATAACACCCTCAAAACCCAAAAACCAATACCGGTAACACAACCTCCCTTTCCCCAACATTCACCGACAACCCACATCCCCTCACAACACCCCGCAATACCCTACCACCCTCCCCAAAACCCTGCAACTATACCACCCCTCCCCAACACCATGCAAAACACCCCAACCCTCCCCAACACCCCGCAACACAACACCCCCTCCCCAACCCCCCGCAAACCCCCACCCCCTACTCAAAAACCCCACAATAACCCACCCCGCCCCACAACACCCCCGCAATACCCAACCCTCCTAACACCCCGCAATACCCCACCCCCTCCTAAGCACCCCGCAACACCCCACCCCCCTCCCACACAACACCCACCCCCTCCCCCATCCCTATAGCAATAGTAGTCTCATGTAGCGAGAGAATGGAATTTTGCATCATCCGACTTGTACCATTTCAGGATCTACTAGCAATTATGCATATGTAATTAGCTCTTTGCATACCTAAGCCGCAAATATCACATATTTCAAATGCAAAAAAGATTGTGCCCTAATGATAGGATAGCTTTCAGTAGCCACAGAATTTTGAGCATCCGATGTAACGTTTCAAAATTAGAATCGTGATTTTTGCATATTAATTAGCTCATTTGCATACTCATTGTCCGAAATACGCCCAAAATCTAATCAGGTCAAGAACTCTTCCAGCCCGCTTCCTTTCACCAAAGTTACATCATTTACGTCCTTACAGTAACTCAAGAAAACTTGTATACACAGGCCGTGCAGGAACAGTATCATAAAAGTATGCAAATTAGCTACGTAATTAGCATATTTTACGGGCCACCATCTAATCAGGTCGAGAACTCATCAACCACCGCTTCTTTCCACCAAGTTACATCATTGTAGCCCTTACGGAACTACAGATAAATCGTAGACAACATGGGTTAACATTTTTGTCAGGGACGGAATACAGGACGAACCGGACGGACGCTGCTCATTTCATAGTCCCCGTTCCGAAACTCGTTTTCGGCGGGACATAAGAGCTCAGTCTAGTATTTTCATCTTTTTTGTACGGAGAACTGAGAAAAATATACAATCGCGACATCATAATCAGGACATTTCATAATGTAAGATAAAATGGGCCCCAACAAAGGACATTTCAGCCATTTAACTATGACAACCTTTAGCTTCAGCAGCTTCACCCCCCCCCCCCCCCCCCCCCCCCTGGCGCCCCAAGGGAGTTTCACCCCGGGTTCCCACGGGGCTTCTTGAGCCAGCCCAATGGACCACACGCTACGATGCTATGCTCCACTTCGCCTCACTATGCATGTGAAGATCTGGTGGAGCACTTTAACATTCCAAACATGAAAGTGGGGCTTTAGCTAATTACTTGTGGGAGGAGCGTGTGGCCTAGTGGTTAGGGTGCTTGCCTGGGCGTGCAAATTTTACCAAAAAAAAAAAAATTCAGGGTTGAATCCTGGTGGGGTCATGCTGGGATTTATTTGGGTGCTCAGTTCTGGATTTAATCGGTATGCAAGCTATTGATTAAAACCAGAATACCGCTCTCCTCCATGTTTCATTGGAATGGGCAAATGAATCATGAAAGCATCCTGTCCTTCGAGGGGACGTTAAGCCTTCAGTCAGTCCCGTGTAAGAGAAGTCACAACTGTACATGGACATCGCAGTCAGTGTCGAACAAGAGTAGGGTGTAAACCCCTGACTGTTCCCAATCGCCCCCAGTCTCAAAAAAGGAGGGGCCAGTAGGAGCGTCCGTATCCCCCCATGATACACGCGGGCCCGATCAGCTTACTCAGCTGAATAAATCATGACACCACCCCAAGCCACCATTACCAAGGACTTGCGGAATTACGCTAAGAAGAAGAAGACTAATTACTGAGAAACTCATGCCATATAGGCTGGGACCCACTTGGCAAAGAGTCGCTTAGAAAAGGTTGGACCTGGCCCAGAAAGATTTACGAATTTTGCCTCAGATAATGTTAGTATATATCTTTGGATACCCCAAAAGTGAAGTGCTGTTGTAAATTATATTTCTTTGTCCGGTGATGTGGTGGTGCTATAACGTGGCCTGGAAGCGTATAAAAAGGCTAAATGAAAAGTAGTAAGAAACGGTAATAGGGGTATAGTATCATATAAAAGATAATCGGACTTATATGATATATCATAAGCGATTTAAGACCGTTTGCCATATAAGAATAATGAAGATTAGAGTCTATATTGGCGAAACAAAAAATGCAAAATAAAATTTAAAAAAAAAAATAGAAAACTTAAAAAAAATTATCACAAATATCGAAATGAACTCTACAAAAAAATAGGGTTACTTGGTAATTATTTCTTCACAAAATTTTGGAATTTCAATTTTTAATATTTTCAACATTCAAAATACAGGGTTTTTCTATTTTAATATTGTGTCTTGTAATGTTTGTTTACTTTATCCTAAGCAATATATGTTTTAAGCGACTATTACATGTTGACACACGGTGGGTGGGGGGTCTAATTGAAATCCTAATTGATATTATAACGCATTTAAGAATTTTAAATTGTTTTTCCTTTACTTGCTGATTGTAAAAAAGGTTGTGATAAAAACGTTTTGTCTTTGCTGGATTACTTCAGATTGCCATGAAAGTTCGTAATAACTTTGAGATGTAGTGGCAGCGGGATGGGTGTATGGAGAATTTAACCACGGTTCAAGGATTGGCCCCAATCACCATCCCAACAGGAAATAGCAACAACGCGAAATAGATAAATTAGGACAAATATATCGAAATGATCTCTAAATAGGGTCACTGTACTTATTCTGTCACAGAATTTGAATTCGAGCTTATCTGCTTTAGTCCGGCGAATTCCGGCGAATGGATTTTTCTGTTCATATATTGTGTTTGTAATGTGTTGGTTATTACCCCATTGTTACATTGTTACACACGGGGAGAGGGATTCTAATTGAAATCCTAATCATATTATAATGGCATTTAAGATTTTTATAGTTCCTTTTACTGCTGTAACAACAGGTTGATCTATGAGCGGGATTACTGCAGATGAACCAGTGATTCGTATAATTTCAGATGCAGTGGCAGGGGGATGGGGGATATGGAGAAAAAAACACGGTTTCAAGGAATTGTCCTCAACCCCACCTCACCCTCCCCCCCAAGAAGAAATAGCAACATACGCGAAATAGCTAGCTTGAAAATTATAAATAGCATGTAATGCGCTACAACGATCCAAATTTCTGGTTTCTGCATACAACATGTAGTTTTAGTAACAAGTTAGCAAAAGGGCAAGAAAGAATGTGTTATAATGCAGTAACAAGGGTGGATTAGTTAGCCGTATATAAGAAAATGATGGTACCTGGCGTTAAAAAAATGCTTCGTTGCCCAACAGCAATGGTTTCAACCCCAAACCACGGGGCGCATGTTACCGGTGTGTTGTGATTTTCTGAAGTGAAATTTGAGGTTTGGGTAATTTTTGTATTCAGAATTCGAACATCTGGTCTCATATTTTCTCTCATTTCTTATAGAACCACATCGAGAAGCGAAGAGAAAGTATGTTCACAAAATAAACTCTTGAACAACTCACTGGCACAAGAGGGTGCTCGCCCACATGCCGTACGATCGACGGCACTTGCCCGTGCTACCCCGGATGACAGGGAGTATGTTGCCCTGTAGGGACGATCAACCCATGCCAGAAGCTTGATTCAGTGTTTTAAAATGCCTCCTTGCCGGCTTATTACAGGATGCCTCCGTCCAACATTAACGGAAACCTGTAATATCCTAGCAGAAGGAATTGCCCCACAGACCATCGTCATAGGTAGCGAGCAGCAATGCAAGAGCGTAGCGCAAGTATCCATGTGCAGCACGCTATGCCTGGCCAGAATGCTGCCAACCGCCTTAAATCCAGAGTTTTTTTTTTTTTTTAACTTTTAAGTTTAAGTTTCAAACCTCTTGAAACAGTCTCTAAGGAGCTGAGGAGAGTCCCCGTGTGGAAAGAAAGACTTGACATCAACAAAGTAACATCAATTGTATGAACCTGGTGAGCCACTTCCATCTGGAGCTGACTCCTCTTGGGCCAGGGAGAATGGCGATTTTGCCTCCAAAGATTGAGAACCAGAATTGGTCTATCTAAGGTTCCTTGCAGAAGTGGGGCAACATGGAAGCAGATCAGGATACCTGGGGTTGGGAACCAGCACCACAGACAATGGAAAATCTCTTGGTCTGCCCACTTGCGGAGCAAACAATGCACGAACTTCAGTGAAGCAGCCAGACCGGCTGTAATGTACCCCATATCTGCTGGATCAGTGAAGAAGGCACAGCGTTTTTGGCACGATCAGAGAGACATCTGATGCTAGACAGGGTTATAAGAGGGGTACGTAATAGGCCCCCATGGCATTTATGCCCTTAAACTTTTAAAACTTTTTTAAGGATGGTTCTACTGCTACGTGAAAATTACAATATCAACAAATATAATTCCATTAGTTTTCAGTTAAAACGAAAGTTATAGTGTACTGAAAATCAAAGAAATATTTCCAATTTAAAATTTCCATTTTCTCTTGAGCCTCGGTCATGGAGGTTGTTACCATAGCAATATAATCACTGACATTACCCAATTCTGATTCCAAAACGGCTCCAGGCTGGATGGAACTTTGTGTACACTTGATCTGGCTGGACACCCTATATTTCTGGGTAGAACCTTGGATGGTGCCAATAGAGGACAAAGTGTCGAAAGGACTCTTTACCTTTTTAACTTGCCACGTACACCGTGGGGATTATGTGAGGTCTGCATTACCCCGCTTCTATGCAACAACGAGGTGGTTCATATTGCCCTACGCATGGAGTATTTAATATGGATACTTCTGAACAATTTTTCGAAAGCCAAAGCCGTTCAATTGGTAATGGTGCCATAGAAATGAGCGGACTTGCGAGTTTTAATCAAAATTACTACTCGTAAATGGAATACAATCTTCTTGCGGAGCAGCTAAAGTGTTGATTTGGTGGAGGCCAGTCACTGTGATGGTTGGGGTTTGAAAGGTCTCCACCGGTGGACGAAAGGTATCCGGGGCACTCATTGAGAATGTGATCTGCAGCATGTGTGGGGAGAATCACATTGACAGACTGGAGATGGTCGCAGCCCCCATCAGCTCCCATCGGTGCATATTGATCTTGAAACGACCGGCTCCTGTGAGAATCCTGTTAAGGTGACCCATTATTCCTTTGTGGAAGATTGATACCAGGACGGGAATCCTGTCAAAGGTGTCGAGAGTGAATTGGTCTGTCTTGGAATATCTAGCCAGACAGTGTTCCATGTCTTTAAGATGTTGAATGGGGAAAGCTGAGTGGTAAGTGGCGGTGTGTCGACGAGAGCGATGTCTCTGTCTGCCGAGTTGTGTGATTCTTTGACAGATTCGCAGAGGTGCTTGTTGTCCAACAGAGCCATGTTCACAGTTTATGTTGGTGATGGTTCTCCGAAAGCAATGCAGGTGCCATGCCTAAAGCAATGTAGAACTCAGATGGAGTGGGGACGAAGGCAGCCAGTAATGGATATCATGTTGTGTGAAGACTGTGCTCCCAGCTTTTTTGGTATGAGGCTATCATCCTTTCTGCACCATTGTTGGGCAGGCAATTCAGCACGCTGTCGGACTATAGCCAGTTGCGGTGTGGTGGTACATAGAGTGGATGGACTAGAACCCCATGAAGATCCAGCAGGGCGAACAAGAGGTTGTTTTTCGAAGAGATTTAACTTTGTACTACTGCTCGAGATGCTTGCCGATAAGTAAGCTGACGATCAAGCTTCAATCCCAGTAAGTTTGTGTAGATTGTAATGGCAGAGAGGCGCTTCCATAGAGGTTGAATTGGAGCTGGCGATGAGCCCCCTTGGTGTCAAGATGGAACGGCAGTAGCAGATGGTCTTTAGCTTCACTCAGCTTGAGTCTCCAGGTCGGAGATATTGCTGCAGGTATGGCCATATCTGCAGCAAGTATACTTATACTTCAGTCCAGTTTCGTCCAAGTGAAGAAGGGGCTAATTAAGATAACCAGTTAGCCCTATGGTCTGGTTGTTTGAGGTAAGTCGCTAATATACAAGTTATCCTGCATGGGAGCCAATACTGATCCTTGAGGGATCAGTTCCTCAGACGATGACAGTAGACTCGCTGCTTACTGTCCATCACTGGTATTAAGAACATGCTCGGTTTGAAAACATGTTACATTACTTTGAATTGTACAATGTGACGATCCGGAAATGTCTGCGAAGCTTGAGTGTCAAGCCACTGGTGCCACACGGTGTATGCTGCAGTAAGGTCTACCAAAATGACGCCTGCCTTGCGACACTTTTCAAAGCTCTCCTCAATATCATTGTGAGTTGTACAATTCTTGTTGGACAGTTGCTTCTGGCCACGGGAAAATCCTACTGGTTCGGCAGATGGGAGATGGGATCGATAACTGGGTACAGCCGGGCCAGGATCAAGGAGTTTGAAGGAAACACACGTAGTGATATTGGTGGTAGTTATTGGGGTTGTCAACAGGCGTGTTTGGTTTGGGGAGTGCGATGAGGGTAGCCATCCTCCAGATCGTGGGTGTAAGGGGACTGGTGGTAAGGCAACAAGTGTAGAACTCCCTAGAGCAATGCAAGACATTGTGGGCCACAGTGTATCAGGAAATCGCTGATATAGATCAGGCCCCTGGCTTCTTTTCCACTCTTTAGTGGCTGATAGCAGAGGTAGCTAATCTAGTGAGAAGGGTTGTTGAAATGAGACCCGTCCAAGCCAGGGGCTCGACGAAGATTGGTGATTCTTTTTCAACAGCAGAGCGAGTGCAATCCTTATCAATATCCTGAAACGGCCATTTGCGAGGGAGTTGCTCAGCAAATGAGTTGGCAGACACAGAACATTTCGATGGTTTGGCACTGGCGGGAGCGGCGGTTTATGGTCTTCCAGGCCTTCCTGCTAGAAGGAGTGAGTCAATTCATTGACGTCTCCTCCCAGGGCTCCTGACGTTTCTAATCCAAGCATTTTGTCGATTTGAAGCCTTCACGGGGTTCTGAATTCAAGGAATTTATTAAAGTGTATCACATTCCTCATCCCAGTATGGAATATAACTGCGACAACAGCCACGTGGGATGGTCTTCTTTGCTATCTTAATCAAGAGTTTACATATTGCTGTGTCTAGTAGGAATGTCAGATGCGGGGAAGGGGTAGGTGTCAGAAGGTTTGAGCACTTCTGAATCCACAGTGGGAATATGTAATATGGGTCAAGCAACTCTCACCGTGATCGTAGCCAGAGTTTTAGGATGATTTTCAGATTGGGGATGATTTTTTAGGGGGCAAATTTTAAAAAATGGGTGCAGATTTTTTTCGGCCCTTTCCATGTGGCAGGAGTAATTTTCAGTCATTTTAATCATTTTGGGGGTAATTTTTTGCCTTTTATTGCGGGGGACGCTACTCGCCCCACCTCCTGACTCCTATAGGTTGCATAGACAAGGATCTGACAATACTTGGCCTAAATCGGACAAATATTTTCCGGGTGGTGTTCTGTAAATGCCGAAAATCGTGTAACCCGCAATGCATCACCTTAAATTTGATAACTCAAAAAGACTCTCTAGCAAGGGGGCGGAACTTTAGGAGGGGGCATTACTTAGGCCAGGGGGAAATGGGAGCATTTGAGCTAGGGGAATACGAAAGAAAATTGAAAGCAAGAGGTGGAATATGAGTTCTATAAACATTTTAATCAAGTGGGGGGGAAGAACGTGAACGTTTTATGGAAAATCTCATAAAATCAGGGGGAATGCCAACCATTTTTGAACGGAAGCGAAGGAGGACGCAAATTTTTTCGACGAAAACAAGTTGAAATACTCCATTCGCTCCCTGTCGAAATAATGACGCTCCCTTATCAAAAATACGGCCTATAAACATGTGACCTAACTCAACAATAGGATTTATAAACTAATAACAATAACGAAAATTCATCATCAATCCTCAGATGGTAGGAAAGTGATCATGTCAAACATGTTTGGTACTGATATAGTAATGTATTAAATTCAGTACGGAAAAGGGAACGTGTTTGACATTTGACTCTTGTTTGAAGAATGTTTAAAGTGAATAAATACAAAAAGTTTCATAAATAAGTGTTGTACTGTTATTTAGCAACTTTTATTACCACTTTGGTCCGCCTCTTTCACAAGATAATAAGCAATAATCCCTGAATTTGGTACCCCAACCCTTAAAAATGCACATAGTAATGGGCACTGACCCGTTATCAAAAACAGGCCAGTAAGGAACTGGGACAAGAAATTCAGATTTTACAAAACAGCACTTTAATATATCCCAAAACATGGTTATTATTAAGATGGAATCTCAACTCAAAAATCGTATATCTTTCCGACAACCAGGTCCGCCAATTTTTTGAGGCCGTGGGTCCAGCCTAATCATTATTTTGCACCCACAACACAAAAGAAGCCTGTTACCATGTCTGGCATCCACTATTCTTGTTTCATCTCTGTCAGCCATTTGTCCAGTGTTCAAAGCTGGTTCTATGCCACACACTCATAAACCTAGTATTGAACCTGGGTGTCCCGTTTTAGAAATCATTTGCGCACCTGTGAAAAAATTCAAAACATTATGGATAGCTAAACCAAGCATGTCCTCCCACAGATAGTACAATACTGACTCATGTTATTAGTCCCATGCTCAAGTAAAATCCCATCCTTAACGTTTGGGAAAATTTCAGAAAACTCTAAAGATCCATTTATTATCCATGTTAAAAAATACATCGCGTCCTCGGACGACGCTTGTGTCGCCTGCCGTCGCGGTTCGGGGGGTTCTTGATGATAGGCCTCTAACATGACTTTGACCTTGATATGTGACTGACTTCATCAACAAACTGAGGGATCCAATGTTGCTCAATGATTCAAGTTTGGTTCCAATTGAACGTAAATGAGGTCAAGTTTACATTTTCAGCCCATTTACAACTTGACCTCACATGGCCTTGACCCTTGTGGTTATGTGGACTTTGGACCTCATCAACAAATGAGGGATCCCATGTTGCACCTATGATTCAAGTTTGGTTCCATTTGAACTTCAACTTTTCATTATAAGGTCAAATTTTGTACATTTTCAGCCTATTTTACAACTTGCCCACATGACCTTTGCCTTGGTATGGACCTTGCTCATCAAAAAAATGAAGGGATTCCCATGTGCACCTATGATCAGTTGTTACAATTGAACTTCAACTTTCATTGAGGTCGATTTTACATTTTCAGCATATTTTACAACTTGAACCTCACACTGGACCTTTGACCTTGGCAGTGCACCTTTGGACCAACATCAACAAGTGGGGGGATGCCATGTTGCACCTGTGACCCAAGTTTAGTTTAAGCATCAAAGTTATGTGGATATTAACATGCAAATGTAACCCTTTTTCACAACAGACATCAACAACAGCCATCTCAACAACAGACAACAACAACAACAAACAGTGGACAAACGTGATCCCTATGGTCTTCCTGGCCTCAGGGCAGGCGGGATCACAAACATGGGCCTACAATGACTGCAAAGTTGGCGCCTAATTTCTTCAAACAATAAATTTGTTTAGCCCTTCTTAAAACTTCAAATGATATACATTTTCCTATTACCATTCCATTTGTTGAATTTACTTAATTCCACCTTAAAAATGTTTTAATGATGTTCTTAAAAACCTCTAAAGTTTGAAAACAATTGCAAAGTTTTTGCGTAGGATAGATAAAAATAGAAAATGGCCATAATGCTCAAAGATAGATTCAGCAAGAGACACCGGTGTCGGGCCCTCGGGGTGGGCAAGTTGCAACTTTTTTTAAATCGAGGGGATTCTAGGCCATTTAGGCTCCTGAAACAAGAACCTAGCAAGCTTTTTCACTGACGATAAAGTTTTGGGGTTGGTTCCATGGGATTTAAGTTGGTACATAAATTCAAGGGGTGTTTGCGTAAATTGTTATTTGCCAATATTTACCAACAAACAAAACTAATGACCAACCATTGTAAACATGCACATGTCTAGGTGTATTGCCTCCCTTTAAATATAGTTTCCAAAATAACCAAGAGGTCATGATTGTCTAGAATAAAGGCAAAAAAAAATGTCGTTACCTTACAGAGGGGTGTAATGCTAGTCACTCATTAGAACAGCTACAACTTTCACCTTACTGTTTAAGTATTTATAGAAACAGGTTGAAATTACACCTCTTTACACACACAATGAGTTGCCTGCTACTAATCTATATATGGGACCCACTCCTACAAAACAGGAACAAGTCACAGTGACTTGTTTCCTTCCTCATTTGATCAAACCAGTCATAGTCTGGTGGCTCGGCTAAAGAACATTTTGCATTCTGGACCTTGCGCAAGAGTCCACACAAACTATTTTGATGGTTTAGCACAGATTGACCCATATGAATCTACAATCTGATGATGCCACTTGGCAATCATCCTTGAGCATTTTGCGGATAGGGTTACGGGGGTACATTAACAGGGTTTAAAATTTGTAAACTGCTTCATAATGGGTTTAAAGGTGTATAGTCATGTTCAACTGGTCCTAGGATTAAAAAAGGTGATAGGGTGAATATCTAGGCATTTACTTTTAACACATAAAGTCTAAAATGTGTTCAGGTCAATTGGGGGTAAACCAATTTAGACAGCACAGATTCTTTTCAAAATGGCGCTCCCCTCAAATTCTTCATTCTGTTTGTATTAATGTCAAATATAGTTACAAAACTTTGTTGGACAATTTGTGGTATAAATAAGGGGAAATAATGGCATGAAAGTACCACCAGGGTCTATGGGGGGTAATCATTTAGTCTTGTAGATACTTAGCAATGATTGAAATGAGGTTGGGGGGTAAATGTTATTTTCTGTTTTTACCATTCCCACGACGAACAATTTTGAAACCATTTGAGAACAAATCGGATCGTTGTAAATATTTAATCATGATGACCTGAACAAATTTTGGTGGTAGGTGATAAAAAACAAAAGGGTGCAGGTATAGCAAAATATTACCTTTTTTTACACCTTAGGGACAAGAGAAAAACTTCTCTACAGATTCAAATCCACATGAAAACATACAATGTTACCCCTGTTTAATTTACCCCCTTCATATCTCAAAATGACTAAATGATGCCAAAGTGGCATAATCCAGATTTGGAATCAGCAGATTAATGTTGACCTAGAAACCATCAAAATACAATTTGTGTGGAAGCTTGCGCAAAGTCCATTATGGGGTCGAGCACCGCAACTATCAGATATGTCTAAAATCCCAAGTTCATTCATCTTTTCAAGTGTGGATTTCAGGTCTGAAAAAATGCTTTATCCCACATATGATGCTCAAGAATTCTTTGCTTTTAAGCCTTGACCTGAAGTAGGACAAAAGGACTGGAATTGTAACAGTTACCTGTGCTTTACTAGACAAAAGACTGGAATGCTAAGAGTTAGAGTAGAGTTACTGTCCTTATGTAGACAGTGTCAGACCCACTTTGTTTGGGTGAATTTGAATCGCAAGGCATAACAAATAAAGGTCTTGAACCTACTGGATTGACTATTAATAGGTATTAGCTGTATAGACCAGTGAACAGCAATGTTTTGTAAATGTTAGCGGCCTGGTATCTGACGAGGTCGGCCTGGACTGGATGAACTGTTACACACTGGGCCAATGTATCTGCTAGAGTTTTTAATACTACTGGGCCCTAACGATTGGCAGGCATGGATTGGGCAGCAACAAAGAAAGTGAGTAGGAATGTTACTGGTCTATTCAAAACACCTTCATTGCAAAAAGGGTTCGGTGTTGGTAACTGTGACTTGTTCCTGGTTGGAAAAAAGTGGGTTCAACATAGGTGTTATAATAGTACAACAAATGCATTGTGTTGGTATGCAAACACCCCCGATACCTCCACAGGTATAGCAAGTATGTAAAATAGTTGCAACAAAAGGTTTTATATATAGTAGAGAGGCACAACAAACGTGACGGTTCAGCTTTAGAAATTTGTCGTCTCGCATGTTTTGCGACCACAAAGAAAGAAAGAAAAATAGAGTACCAACAATAGAAAGCAATGGCTGCTCCGCTCTTCCACATACTGTGGTAGCCGCTTTGATAGACATACTCGGTAGTAGTGATACAAATTGATGTATGTGTAGAGGTGGCCAGGTTGGAAAAGTGCACCTGAATCATTGTGATCAGAAAACTCACTCGATTAGGTGCTTAGGCGCGCTTAGTGAAAGATGGTTTCCTTGGGGGTTTTTTATTTAAATCCAAGACGACTGACGTTCAGTTCATTCGTTGTGTGGCCATGGGTAGGACAAAATTTAACCACCCAATAGCACCCATACATCCAAACAAACTGATTTTATTTTGCCGGGATTGTTTGTATCGATCGAATTGACAGTATGTGTGTATACCAAGCACCCAAACTAATAATTATTCCGTGCAATTTCAAAATGTCAGCGCCACCAGCACGGACGGACTGGTTTTGAATGGCTTCACACTTGGTTGCAAAGGCTTGAACTTACCACAATACACTGTCCTTCAATTTCATCACTCACAAAATTGTGTCTTGTTTTGGTTGTTCTGTGACATTGCCTTGCCTCCCTTGAAAAAGAGTTTTGAAAAAGTGCCATTTTGCATTGAGAATGAAATTTGCTATTTTTTCTTTAACAATTGTTTGCCTACATATAAAGCACCTATTGGTTAGTTTCTAGCAAAATCCAGGATGAAGATCATTGTTTTTTTTTTTGTTTTCCCAAAGTAATATAGCCGAAAAGCCCCATGGACTATGTCACAAAACTTAAAACTACACGGAACCAACCTAAAATTTATCTGAGGAAAGCTTGCCAGATTCATTTTGAGCAGCCAAAATAGCCATAGAATCGCCCGTTTCACAAAAGATTGTAAAACCAAAGTTCATACTTGCCCACCCCTATTTGGCTCACATTGTCTCCGGGCTCTCTACTTGGGCGAAACAGGTCAACCTGCCCTTCCACTCCCAGTATGGTACCGTCTACCTACCCAATGAGACCGCTAGTTCAATGGACATCCTAGTCTTAATGAAAACATGCTGTTATTACAATTAATTGAAACAACCTAGCAGCTCAACAATAAGGCATATCAGGTTTTTTTTTATATTTCAGTTTACAAAATAAATATAACATTGATTCTATCACCCTGACTGCCCATTGTTCAAAAGTGTGCTCTTGACTTGGTTGGTTTACTGCCCATTATTCTCGAATAATAATGGTTCACGATTACGCCCCTAATGCGTGATTTGATTATTGCAAAACGCATTTTTTATTGGCGAATGGTCAACACCACTATAGCAGCCAAAACACGCTAACATACACAGAAGAGGAAGACGTGCGCTGTAAAAGGACATAAACAACTCTACATTTTAGTAAGAATTTGCAAGTTTTTTAGGGATTATTTCAGTATTGGGTAATAGAATAGAAATAAAGGGTGCGAGACAAATGTTTATGCCGAAGAATAATGTGTCCTCGGCATAAAAACATTTTTGAATAATGGGTCTCGGCTTAGCCCGCCACCCATTATTTCAGTTTTACTTGCCTTCGGACACATCTTCAGCATAAACCATGAACTCTGACCATTTATTTCGAAATAATTCAGTTCTATATTAAGTTCAAATGTGAAATTTTTGTAGTGGATTGTTTTCTGAAAAGTTACATTGTGTTGACAAAGGGTCTGCGTCAATAGAGTTTGCAAAGTCAAATATGGGCTTGCCATCAAATCGACGGCAACAAAATTGGTTCAAATCTCGTGACTATTTTGGTTTTCTTTTGTTAAAACAAGAAATGAAGTTGTAATTAAGAGGGCCCCCACAATGGTGGTTTTTAATCACATTTTATTGAAAATATGCAAAAGAGCTCATTAAGATTCATAACTTGTCTAAAAGTATGCAGCACATAACCTTATGTTCTATCACCGTGCCAGGTCTGTTAGAGGGGATAATGCTTTTGCTGACCCATCCGCCTGCCCATCCGCCCTGGCCATCTGCAGAATAAGCCCACACAACATTGTGTTGTTGTGGGCCAAAATCACTTCAAGATTACTTTTAGAAATACAAAATACTACTGGTTAGAGAGAAAATAGGGCACACTATTTTCCCGATGTACTGGGCATACGGATCTATCACCCCGAACAACGGTTTTGGCGTGAAGGCCAATCGCCAGTACAAAGGGAAAATAGTGTGACCCATACCCCGACATCATAAACCATGTAGTATTTGTTTTAATACACCACACATGTCGCCTCTGGGGACAAGTGTTGTAGGGAGGAACCGTCCCATCTATTTCCCTGGGTCAATTCTCAAATGAGAGCCAATATCAGTCCATTTAACTTACCTCATAGAAGATGGGGTGCCCAGCCATATCAAAAATGTTACTTTAATTCTCTATTATCGACTGTAACTCTGCAACAGAACACACCAGATTGTAAATATGAGTTAGTCCTACAAAAAGGCAACTTGATAAGATTATAAAATTTAGGCTCTTAACAGGGTGTTTGCCTAGCATGAGACTCCATCCTATGTAAATGTCGCTCTGACAAAACGAGGTGGATTATCGACAGTGGTGGCGCAGGGGGGGGAGCATTGGGGGCGCCGCCCCAATATTGTTATTACCCCTCCCAGTTTGTCCCCTGGACAAAATAATGACAGATTTTTGGCAAATATTTGCAATTTTGTTTTTTAGGCCCAAAAATAAATTTTGGCAAAAATCAGAAATTTGGGGCCAAAATTGGTTAACATCTCCAAATTGTTGCTATTTCCCCCCACCACTCCCGAATTTCACTTTTTCCACAAAAAATTCACTTGCCTCCAATTCCCTCATTAAGAGGGTCTGGCACCGCCACTGGTTCTCGAACCACTAGTCTTGCCTACTTTGTTTCACCTGAAACATGTGATGCAAATTAGCTAATTTCGGTGTTGTAGATAGTCCTGCATGGGGCAAGAGATACAAATCATGGGGGGATTTGATAGCATCCCCCACCCCACAAAATGTGGGGGACACGTCCCTCTCATGTCCCCGGAGTGATGCAATTGAGCTCCATCAATTTTAGTAGAGGACCTCCTGTCCCAGCCAGTGACAGAGGTCTACATGTTTGGAAGTTCACTTTAGTGCAAATCTTGTGTCATTGTCATGAATATTTCAAAAGTCAGCTGCATTAGTGTCATCTGATTTGTAGACCCCCCAAACAGCATGAAACTTCTGACTTTCAAACATATGCAGATTCGTGTGTATATTGCATCAATGATAATTGACTGCAATGGAATTTTTTAAATGGCCCAAAAGGGTCCATTAAGGAAATGAGGAGACTTTCAGGGAAGAAGCACTCCCAATTTTTCTTGAACCCCCGTTTTTTACATATTTGGACGACTTACCAAGTATTAGATCACACCTGAAGTGAATAAGATAAAAAAATGAAAAAAAATAAAATGATGATTTAGTAGTTTCTGCGTGCACGACAGAAAGTCAACAGGTTTTGCTAGGGGAATGATAACGATAGCAGGCAAGTTCCAAAACAAGGTTGCGGTTTTCTTTTGCACTAAACCTTCGAACGTTCTCGGTAAGTGGTCTACAAACCAATCCCAGTGAAATTTGAGAGAAATTGTATTCCTAAACACGAGCACAAATGGTGTAAAGCTCATAGAAAAGTGTTGTGGGAGGCTTGAGTGAAGGCTAGTGTTTTATTTTTGTTGTTGTAATGTACACGGGACTCATATAGTTGCCTTTCCCATTGTATGCATACTTGACCTCACCAAAATCGGATTTATTTTTTTTCCTAACATTACAAGTTCATGGACCTACAACCATTGGAATTTGGATGACCCCAGATGTCCTTGAAATGACTTTCAAAAATTGTTGGCACTGAATGTGGACCCCCACTCACGAAATGTCATTGCCGTATCCATTCCCAACTAGCAAGTCTCATCTTTATATGCCTTGCTTGTGGAGACGCCATTTTTTTTTTGCATGAACCCACCACAACATACATATATACATACATACTTAATTACATAATGGAGTTATAGATAATGGAAAGCACGAATACAAGATGATCTCCGAGGGATTCAATGATCAATTTGCTCACAAACTATATCACATGTGTT
>JAMKCH010008265.1:0-29545 GCA_023653785.1 Ophioderma brevispina
AAGTTTACCCCATTTGACATCTTGACCTTGAATAACCCATGATGACCTTGTTGTGACCTTTAACATTTTCGGATTCAACAATCAACCCTGCCTACCAAGTTTTGTCTGTTTAATGTCCAACTCCAGTGTTTACCCCATTTGACCTTGAAGACCCCTGATGACCTTGTTGTGACCTTTGAAATATTCGGCATCAACAATTGACCCACCTTCCAAGTTTCAGGCTACACCCATGTTTACCCCATTTGGTCTTGAATGGACCCGTGATGACCTTGTCATGACCATTTACCAATTTTGGCATCAACAATCGACCCTGCCACCAAGTTTCAACCTTGAATGAGCCCTGATGACCTTGTTGTGCCCTTAAGATTTTTGGCGTCAAAATCGACCCCACTCTCCAAGTTTCATGTCAACACCAATTGTATCCCATTGTGACCTCATTGACCTTTAAGACCTTGATCCACTAACCAATAAAACCTCGGTCTTCGGAAGGTCAAGGGGCACCCACCCACCAAGTTTTCAGGAAACATGCGACACTTTATCTCGAAAAAACAAAAAAAACGTTTAACCTCATTGACCTTGAATGAACCCTAATGACCTTGTCCTGACCTTAAAAATTTTCGGCATCAAAAACCGACCCCCATCTCCCAGTGTTTCATGTCCATACACCATTGTTTACACCATTTGACCTTATTTGAACTTAAACGACCCCTATGACCTTTGATCCCTAACCAATACACCTCGGTCTTCGGACGGTCATGGGGCACCAACCACCAATTTTCCGGAACGTGCGACCCTCAGTCTCCGAGAAGAAACAACATTTAACCCATTTGGGGGGGGGGGGGGGAAAACCCTTGAATGGACCCAATGACCTTTTCCTGACTTCAAATTTTGGCCATCAAAAACCGCCCAACCCTCCAGTTTCATCCAAATTTCGAAGTATCCACCAATACAATCCAGTAGTCGGAAAGTCAAGGGGCACCCACCCACCAAGTTTCAACCGCTGTTGTACGGTCACCTTGACCAAGGCCAAAAACCACCTCAAAACTACGGATTCAAACTACTGAATAACTAGACAATACACGTGGAACTTGCTTACAAATTTTAAAACAAGCATTTTTGTAATTGTGTGTTTAAATCAAGCTCATTCAACATCGAGTGGTATCAATAATCAAAGATTTATCAATAATGTAGGTGTTAATTTATGAACTACTAAACTTACTACTGGTGTGTGTGCCGCGACGCGAGTGGGACGTGTCCACGAGTTACAATTAGATGCCGATCTGCAAAGAGTCCTGGCGACTATTCCAGCGCCCAAAACTCCAATTTTCAATAGTGGGACGTGTCACGGACGACTTGTCCTACTGAAGAAAACCAGCTCCTCAGACTCCCGAAGCTCGGAGGTCGGACTAAATATAAAGTCCAAAAGTGCTGTAGCTTGTTTATCCATGGATAACTCAGAGGCCACGGAATACAAAAACCGAACCCGGCTACACAATCGGAAGAAACTGCTGGACTGAGACTACTATGGCAATGTCCACTATATGGGAGAGAGTACTTAGACTGTGATACGTCCAATGTCAAATTGGAACTCTGCTAATAACTTGGAGCACGATGGTAAGAAACTCTCTTAATAACTTGGAGTAAGATGTTGGGATACTCTGACTCATCTTCTCTCACCAGGGCTTTATTATCCTCTCAAACAATACCTGGAAGGATCTGGTCCTCTCTAGATGAGTCATGTACTAAATACAGTCCATTACATATTAATTCTGCATTTCAGCTCCAATGTTCACATATTAGAATGTTCATAGCCAACACCCACACAAAGCACTGTGCCTGTAGATAAGTAGGGCGCCATCTATGTATCAGAATTTTCCCTTGATCTTAATGAAATCACTAAGGTCCAGGTACATTCCAGAAATTTCCCCGCTTTTCTGAGCTCTTCTGAGATCCCTTCTGGTTCATCTATTTGCTTTACACACACAGTTATGCACAACAAAACCAGGTAGATTTGTATACATATTTAGACTAATTTATGAATATTTTAGTGCTAATTTATTACTCAAGTGAAAATAAATCATTGCTAATTCCTGGGGCCTGTTTTTGTATAAATCGGTCTCTGAGAAAATGGACCTTGTTTGACCTCAAATGACCCCCGATGACCTTTGATAACACTAACCAATACAAACTCGGTATTCTTTGGTCAAGGGGCACCCAGTTCACCCACCCACCAAGCTCCCTCGGGCTCCGAGAAATAGGACGCTGGTCAGACCACACACCCCCCCCTGACAGGATAGACAGGACGGCCACCGGTCTTAATATATAGATAATTTTGTCAGACTTTAACATTGTTGGCATCAACAATCGACCTCCACTCTCCCAAATTTCATGTCCATACACCAACGTTACCTCATTTGACCTCCTTTGACCTTGAATGACCTGATGACCTTTGAATCCATACAAACCAATACAACCACTCAGGTTTCTGACGGTCAAGGGGCACCCACCCACTCTAAGTTTCAGGAACATGTGTGACTCCCAGTCTCCGAGACACCAAAGTTTATCCTCCTTTGACCTTGCATTGACCCCTAATGACCTTGTTGTGACCTTTAAATTTTGGCATTCAACAATCAACCCCACCTTCCAAGTTTCATGTCCTAACCAATGTTTACCCCATTTGACCTCCTTTGACCTTGAATGCCCTGACATGACCTTTGATCCAAAGACCAATTACCAAATTTGATATTCGGACGGTCAAGGGGCACTCACCCCTACCAAGTTATGAAACGTGCGACCCTCGGTCTCCGGAAAAAAAACCATTGTTTACCATTGACCTACTTTGACCTTGAATGATCCCCGATGACCTGTGATCCCCTAAACAATCAAAGTTGTCAAGCCTAAGCTACACCCACCCACTTAGTTTCGTGACCAATTGATCCTTGGCCTCCGAGGATCCAGACAGATACACGTGGCCATCTCCCCCTTCTCTTCTGTGGAGGTTCCAAATGGGAGACAATGTCTCTCACGTGGTGATTAAAACTTAAAAGTAACCTCATGATCAAAGGTGTTTAAAATTTTTATTATATGGAAAAAAGGAGGATTATTATTAAGAATATTAAAATGATGCATTTATTATTGACCTGACTGCCAATCTGTTATGACATTCAGAATCCATAAAAACCTAGCCGTGTGAAAAGTAATCGTGGCCCCCAGTAGTGGAATTCCCCAACTCAGGTTTACTCGGGTCGTCGGCTCCTAAATGGAACAATCCCCGGCGGGGGAATCCCAGCCGCCGATACTCAGGTGGGTCATTTGCCAAAAACATCGTAAAATACATGTGCTTGTATCGTCTTGTGAGCTCCGCTCCGGACACACATGATTTGTTTGTAAAATATTTGGGGATCACATGAGACAGGAAGCCATTCACATTCTTGGTGTGTTTTCTAGTAGGACATAATTCGTATTGGGGAGTCTGTGTGTTATGGAAAATTTTAATCAAGCAAAAAGCTGAAAATTGACGATAAGGATATTAATGAAATGGAGCATGCCATCTCGAATAAACACGATAACCGGTCTGGGCGAACATTGTGGGAACGAAGATGGTAACCCGTGCACACTGATCTATACCATTCCAAACAGTGACCGTTCACACCAGGGAATTAACATGAGACGTAGATGAGACGATTGGAATATACAATGCTCCAAAGAGATACCGATGTTCGTACCCTATTCGACGATGACCAACTTTTACACGGAATGTACACTCGATTACGATTTATAAGCTGAACCTGAGTAGAAAATATTTACTTTTTTTTTTTTTTTTTTTTTTTTTAATTTTTTAGGTTTTTTCTTTTTTTTTTTTTTTTTTTACCTTTTGGACCCATTTAGCGCCCCCACCTTTATATTAGCTACCTCAGACCGTTGCCGACTTGCAACATCATGTCTCAATTAACCGCCTGCCGTTTCGGAGATGTTCACTGCTATGAAACACTCCACTTTGAGTCCCGAATTTGTAATTGTACTAGTATCTTTCGGCGTATTTCTCAGGTTAATATTTAAATATATTTGAAGAAATCCAAGATGGTACTTCTCGCAATTGCCTATGGTACGCGTCGTCATCCGACAGCGTGTTGTCAATTACTGGGAAAATGACGGTTGATATAGGCGAGGTATTATTTGATAGCTCACATAACAAAAAATCGCCAGGCCCTTTTTCTAAAAAACTTACTTAAGATGCAGAAAAGGTGATGGGAGATGGAACACGTGTTATAGGGACTTGGGGAATTTCCATTGCATATCTAATTTCGGTCCTACCAATTTTATGAAGGTGAGTCCGTTGTACTTAAAAAATAGTTCCCTGTTATTGTTTTTAATGTGGTTGTTTTATGTCCATTTCTCTTTTATCATTATTTTAAGTCTAGTTATAATAACTAATTTATTTCAATGTCATCTAGGGTTTGTATTTTTTAAAATAATTTAAGAAATACTTTCCACTCCCCCCCCCCCATTTACTGTTTATTTTGGTTTACTTCTAATAACATATTGACGAATGTTGTTTTGACCAATCCATTAAATACACGGGTTGTGAAATATTAGTAAATACTCGGTGGGCAAAATGAACAGATTTCAATTTAAAAGGTTTGATCAAATGTCTCTCTTGTAATAAGAATTATGTGACAGCGACCGAATCCGAGATCAAAATCTGTATTACAACAGCAATGCATGAGATGGGGTGTTAGCAAGCTCTTACCTACATCGGCAAATGATTTAGCCAGGCTGCTTTCAAACGATGGGAATTTTCATGAAAATATATCAGCCGATTGTCAGTCAGGCTTGACTGAACCAAAATGGGAATTTGGACCCTATTTTACTCACATTAAGCAGCAGATTTTAACGAAAATCAAGCAACTGTACACAACATTCCATTCTGCCTCTGCTGCTATGTTTTGACGATTAGCTGACCCCTTTCCAAGTTTTACACTTGATTTTGTTTGTTTCGACGTTTTGTGTACGGACATGCCAAAAATCAACAACATTTACCTCGAGCATAAACGCTAGCTTAAAACACGTCTTAGGCCTATGACCGCGAGTGGCTAATGCTGGGCCGACACGTTGCCCTGGTTGCCCTGGGCGACATATTAATTATTCAGTTGTGTAAAGACAAGCACTTGAGCAGTGTGCGCAACAATTGTTTATTTTAGTTCGATATGGTTCTACAAAATCAGCCGCGGTCATGAATTGCAAAACGGCTTGACAGAATTGGGAATGAAGGAGTCAAGATTGTTGGTAAAGGATGTGCAGTCATAAGGTGCCAATTTTTGCAACATTCTTGTGTTGCCTGTTGTAGTAGAGGAAGACCACATTTTCACTTATCTGTGAAGTAAACAGGCAGCCTTCCTAGAATCGTCTAGGGCGACCTTAATCCATCAGGGTCGTTTACACTAAATCCACTCAGTCCAAATGAACTCCCTTCATTGTCTGACATCAGTCCCTGCCCTAGATGTCCCTGGTAGCTCTTGGTAGGTATGGTAGCACGACCACGTTAGATCACGTTTCATTTTTGGCACGCATACCCATCTGTTATCACGTCACACATAACCAATAGCATTCAGTAAGAAAGACCGACAGGCGAGGCATCCAAAGATGCCCGAAAAAACAGAAAACCTCCTAAAAAAAAAAAAAAAAAAGAAAAAAAAAACAACTCACTGCCGTCACAAATTAAAAAATAATCCTACCACAAAGGCCCACCACCGCTAGTAAACATTTTGCCGAATTTTCGTGACGCAAACATACTAAAACGGCCGACTATTTTCGCTAACAAGAACCGACATATTAAAAACACGCTCTGATCGAACAACCCTCATTTTGGTTTAAAAATACAGCAAGTAACTTGCGTCATGCCCCCTGGCAAGATGGCAGTCTGAAGCATGACCTCAGATTACCTTTGACCGTGGTCCCTGACCTTTGACATCCACACATGAGGAACCCCTATTGCACCTGAACCCCAAGTCTGGTTTAAATCAGACAAACTTTTCGAAGTAGACACAAAAAACGAAAACCTAAAACCAAAACTAACCAAATGGAACACACCACCTACATACACAACAGATGGAATTCGCACCCCTCGCAATATCTCTCCTCTGCTTTTCAAGCTAGGGGATAATGAGAGAGAAAGGAGAGCATCAATGATGCTGTTGCTTACTCCGTTGTATGTTTGAGTTGTGCAATGAGATCATACATGAAATCACTTGGAGGAAACAAGCAACAAATTTCATACACATTGGCTCATTGTAAGTCCCAATCCTGCTGTTCCCACTCTCCATCAACCATTGACTCTTCCACCCATCGCCCAAACCAATGGATCCTGTATCCAGCAATACCTGACACCCCCTCCCTGTCACCAACACTCCACCATCCCAACATGAGGGCCATGTTGTCAGGTGGATATGACACACTCATGATCTGAAGTTGCGGATTGAGCCCCGCTGTGGCCAATGTGTTGTGCACTTGGGCAAGGCACTTTACCTCGCTTGCCTCTTGACCGCAAGCGATTTTCGTATCTGTTACAGAGACCTGCACATTTAAAAATAGCGCGCCCCAAGATTTTTCAAAATCGATATTTTTGCATGGTTGTAAAAGCTTTTTTATATACAAATCCTCACCCGAAATGATTAAGACCAATCATCTTCCTTATGGGTAACGAACGATTTTGTAATTTACGCGACGTTTAATTCAGCAGACGACAAAAGTAACTTTTAACACAAGAACACGCACGCTGATGCATTGTTGCCCACGCTATGCACACTGTTTTTTTTGACCGGTCCAGTCACCTTTGTGGTTTTAATATCCAGTGAGTACGCGTCAAAATATTCATGTAATATACACATTTGGTTATTAAAGTTTATGGAAAACTTAAAAGTTAGCCCTACAAATTACTGATATCTTTATCCTTATATCAATGTCCCCCCTACTGTTTTTGGGGCATGTTTTTTTTAGTGTAAATATACTCTGTTGCTTCCAATGGCCTAGACTATCATTTGAGATCAATGAAGAAATTTCATATTTTGTGAAAATGTGCCAGTGCCGCTTTTAATGGGAATATACAATCTACTTACTGATATATTGTACATTTGGCCATCTTCTGACCTAGGTGAAGCAAAATGATTGTGACGATTTCCTATGGGCAGCGTATAAGAATAGCGGCCACCTGCGCTGTGATCTTGATGAAATTTCGCTTTATAAAAGCCAGTGTTATCATTTAATCCCATTGAGTCATCGACCACATCCCTTTTGAATATGACTATACTTCACAACCTTGTCAACCACCGATTCCATCACTCCCAATGACCACGACTTCCCCACCTGACTTTCCCACCTGTCAACCACGTCATGAAAAAGTTTAATTCACAGAACCTGTTAAAATTGAGAATTCTTAAATTTTGTCTCTATATGATCTCCAAGAGAAGATATTAGTAGCATCCCACAATGCACTGCCCCAATGGAGATTTTGGAAAGGTACTGGTGTGAATCGTTAGAGATGAAACATGGTTAATTTAATAGTACTGATCACAAACTAGCATTTTAAGAATGTTTTTGTCTCTAACGATTCACATGAATACCTGTACAAAATTCTCCATTGGTAGCAATGCATTGTGGGAAGCTACTGATATCTTCTCTTATGATCTCCTATCAACTAGTTCTTAATTGTGTATTTTGAATTTTGGTTTTCTCAATAAACTTGTAATTGTTTTGTCACAATTTCAAAACACCAACACTCACTCACACACAACTCACACACTCCCAATATGAAACAGTCCATGAAAACAGTCCATGAAAATAATGAAGGTGCATTCAAAGTAAAGTATAGTATTCAAACGATCAGTCAGTACTCATCAGGTCATTTAGTTTCATAAGATACTTTATTTCATTCACTTTTTATCATTGTACACCGTTAGGGAAAAAGTCCCAGTTTTAGAATCAGGGGAAAGCCAGAGTACCTCGTCGAAAACCTTGCGATGCCGGAGTCAATGGACGTAAACCGAAAACGCACATTCTACCCCACCCCTCAAGTGGGCATTCAAGGAAAAATTAATCAATCATTGTCTTAGTTCTCATACAAAAGAACTGTTACTTAATTTCAGATACAACATATTCTAATGTGAGCCAAATCCCTACTTACTGCAAATTATAATCCCCGGGGGGGTTCGGGGGGGGGGACGTCCAGTGGAAAAGGGTTAGGTACAATATGTTCCGATGATATGGGCACTTTTCACCCTTTACTATAACAATGGGTCACTTTTCCCACCATCCGAGCGATATTGATGGGTCCTTTTTTTGAGGCCACTTGCTACTATATAAATGGGTCTATTTTCCAATTTTTTGGTCGCATTTTACTATGAAATGGGTTCAATTTTTTCTGATTTTTTGGTAAATCACAATGAATGGTTTTTTTTTCCAATTTTCGGAAATGTTACTATGAAAAATGGGCCCATTTTGCAAAGATTTAGGCATACATGAAAATGGGTGCAAAATGTTTCAAAGCCAACTATAGAAATGGGTCGAATTTCGGAACCAACTATAAAACTAAGTTATTAAATTATGAGTATCAATTTAGTGGATCACTAGACACAACATGCGGTCAATGTTTTTACCGCGGACGCACCCATGGAGACCAGATTTTGGGATCGCATCACCCGCCCCCCCCGGGTTAATATCACACGAACACCCAGGGTACTGGACTAACCTGACAGGCTATGGACATATAAAGGTGCAACGAGCAGATATTCACATATCAGGTGTCCGAAAAACCGAAAGTACTGATTTTTTGCCCGATATAAAAAGCATCCATCAAAAATATTCTCATCTGAAGTTTAACGCTAGAGATAATTTTTCTTTGGTACAAAAATGTGAAATTTTCTAATTTCGTATAGGAGCAAATACGAAAGTCAGCTAGTTTTATATTTAAATATAAGCAAATCAAAATCACTTCTTTTCTTCTCTTGTTAATACATCTGTAGCGAAATATCAAGGTATCTCATTGAGCGTCAATCTATATGAAATGACTATATGACACAATATTTGGGTGCCTTCACACACACGAACAACAATCTATTGCACCTTTAAAGTACCTGCATACCTCCCTGCATGCACGGGGATTATTATGAACTGTTTGTCTAACAGAAATGAAATTATTCACTGACCATCCAGGGAACCTGGGATCACCTATTTCGAGATAGATGGGATGATCTATCAATTGAGCAAAGAGTGATATACTTTATATGATAACTCGTGCAGTTCAAATATAAACTACTTTATGTTCTTTCTAACCCACTTGACTACGACATATTCCTATGAGCTTGCTTCAAAATACTACTCGTCTTAATATTTTGACACTTTGTGACATTTGTAATATTTACTTATGAATGTCCAACTACAAGAGATTTAAATGATCAAACTTGCTGGGTTTGAATCATAAATACATCATCATGTTTGTATTAATTTCCCACATGGTAGGCTGCGTGGTAAACTTGATTCAAAAATACTTCATTTATGGTCTTGGTGGTCTTTACAGCACAGCATTTTCAGAATTTTAGAGGTTATTTTCCGAGTTAGCCAATCTGTGCTCTTTTGGGGCTCTTATCATTACCAAACAGACTATTTTGCTTTCATGAATAATTATCAACTAGCGGGTCCCCGGGGTTTCGCGATCACTGCTTGCGCATCGTCATCATGTCAACGACGCCCGCGCCACCGGAGTTCGTCTGGACATCCCATTTTTAACCCCATTTGAACTCCTTTGACCTTGATTGACCTCCGATGACCTTTGATCAACTAACCAATACAAACTCGGTCTTTAGAAGGTCAAGGGCCACCCATCCACCAAGTTCCAGGAATGTGTGACCCTTGTTCTCCGAGAAAATAGACGTGGTCAGACAGACAGAAACCGCAGACAGACCACCGGTATTAATATATAGATTCACGACATTAAAGTCAATTATCAAAGACAAGCAATCATATAACATCATTAGCACCCATGTAATTCAATGCACACAGATGTCTCAATTCGATTCCCATGCATGTATAATACATATTCCTAAGTAAACCAGGGATTCATTGATTGATTAATCTCCATGTTCAAAGATTTCCCCTGACAGGACATATCATGTTTAAATCATACAATCAAAACCGAGGGTAAAAAATCGGTGATTCCCCTAATCCCTTTAATTAATGTGTCCTATTTGAACATCATGTGATGCATTTTCTGTCATACCCTTTTCTACTTCAGTATCTACTGAAACTCCTATCGCATGTTAAAGGTGCTTGTATCGCATTCTCTACTTGATAAGAGAGCCTGGTATTTGCATATACTCACCACCAAGTTTTGTGGGAAACAAACTTGTGGTTTTAATGGTAGAAGCCATAACACATATTGCAAAGCCCCATTTACTACTGTGCTAATAATTGATGGTTTAAGGTGCAATTCTGTTGTCCTTGGGACCAAAAGACTTATCCAGAAGTAGTATCAAATTTTGGTATCAGATGAAAGGCCATATTATTTTTCTCATTTTCATCCTGCAATTTCAGCCTTCAAATCCACTTCTTTCCCAAGATTTTACATTTAAAGAGTAGAGAACACAAAAGACATGAATCAGAACAGGCACCTTTAACCATTAAAACAGCAGTTTTTTGTCAATTCAGTATGAAATGGATTTGAAAGCTGAAATTTCAGGACAATGAGAAAAATACAGCCTTAATTCATATGATATAAAATTTTGATACTTCTGGATACATCAGGGGTCCCAAAGACGACTGGAACAAACACCTTTAAATGGGCAGTTGTATCAATCACACAGCATTCATGGGTAAGGCCACCATTTTCATCTTATACCCCAAGTGCTCTACTTGCTGATTGGTTCAAAAGGCAGCTATTGGCCACGTGTATCTGTCCGTCTGTGTATCTGTCTGCGTGTCTGTCTGCCCTTTTTCTCTGAGGCCGGGGTCATACAGTCACAAAATTAGGTGCGTCGGTGTAGCTTGGGTCGGGCCAGATCAAGTTCGATTGGTTAGCGGATATGCTCCCCACAAGCCGGATAATTGTGAAAAACAGTTTTCAAACAAGTAATGCTTTAAAAAAGCCAGGTGATTGTGAAAGCCAATAAGTAGTATGGTAAGAATGGGAGTAGAGCTCAAATGAATATAATTAACCAATTAAAAACAATGTCAGAATTTAAAGACACTATCAGTGAGTTATCTAAGAGAGTCAAAATATTTGAAATTTGCAGGAATAGCTTAAAAGTGAAGGAAAGCCTGTAGAATTTTCATACATTACTTTTTCCAACTGAAGAATTGACAGAAAAGGAAGAAAACAGCTGTGTTCAAAGATACGAATCTCAACACTTACGGTGTAGTAATTGTCTGTTCAGACACTAATGACTAAAATATCCAATTTTGTCCGTATGAGGTGGCTTCTGGTCCTATCATTTGTAGGGGATGTCTGTAGGAAACTATATTGTTAAGACATACACTATTGATTTTTGATGATTTTTCCAATTTTCTGATTTAGCAAATCAATGATAGTGAATTTAATTGTAAGAAACCAGTGCCAAGTGGGATTGAAGAGCATTTAAGATATAGCACGTCCTTTCAAAATCCCCTCAAAAATAGGGGTTTCCAAATATTTAATGAGCCGACGGTTTGCTTTTGGACAATAATGTTGAGAAATTGTTTGTGCCACAGTCGTAATAGGCTGCTGTGTATAGTTTGCTGTTTACAGACAGAAAATAGGCCAATTACATTATTCCAGAGTAGATTAGATCTTCATATAATATTTTAAAATACAAGCCAACAGTTCAGACCATTTACAAATTTCTTTTTTTTTTTACAGAACTGGTTAAGGGATAATTGCTATGGATCACCAATACTCCTTTCTGGTAATCCAAAAATGTCCAAATGCCATATTCTGTTTTTTACACCACGACTTGAGCTTTTCCACCCCAGCCCCCCCCCCCCCCTTGTAGCATAGTTTGCTTTCCAATCATCAACATAGTATTGATGACATTGCATCTTGGTGAAAATGTAATATATTGAATAGCTTTTTTATCACCTTTTTTATGCCTAACCATAATTAGTTCACAAGTTATCTTTTCTTGAGTCAAGAAGTGTTGGAACCACTGAAAAAAAAAAAACACTACACATGCCAAATGAGATGCTGCTATGATTACAGTACTACAAATGGAGGAAAGAATGGAATTTAGGGTATGGCAAGTCCAAATAAACCCTTTATGATGACAATCATTTTACAGTCAATATTGACACAAAAAATGGGTCCAATATTGTCACATTTGTGTCCACATTTTATTGACTTTAATCTGAATTAAAAGCAGCAAACTTAGGAACTTGGTCATTGAAAAATTTTAATTAAGAAAATTGGTTTTCAACTTTATTAGTAATACGAAACTGACAGTAGATAGGTGAATGTAATACGTTTCTTTGAATTTTCAGAACTTGGATGCTTTTATGGATTTCTGAGGAATGAAATATATATTTTTTTTTCCTGGTCAAATTTCACAAGATTTTACAGTCCAATTAGACGGAAATTGTAGACACATTTAAAGCAGCACTGGCACATTTCACAAAATAGAACTTTTTAAAATTTGTTGCAAAATGATAGTCTAGGCCATTGGTATGAATAGAGATATATTTTTACACATAAAATAAAATATTCCAAAACAGATAGGATTAATAAGAGTTCTAAAGACATCCAGGTACTTTGTAGGCCAACTTTGTATAACTTTAATCAACAAATGTGCATATTACTTGAATATCAAAGACTCCTACTCATTGATATTAAAACCACAAAAGTAACAGACCGGTCAAACAGGGTGCATGCCATGGGAATCAACTCCAGAGTGTTTTCTCTTACAAGTGTTAAATGCCATTTCCGACGTCTGCTGAATAATGTCGCCAGAGTCATTTCATAATTATAAAATCATTCTGTTCACCATAAGGGCACTGATTTGGGCTTAATCATTTCAGGTGAGGGCTAATGTATATAAAATCTTTACAACCATGCAAATATATCAATTTAGAAAAATCTTGAGGGCGCATTATTTTTCAAAATGTGCCAGTGTCCTTTGACTTGGCACCTAGTCATAGAGGAGGAGCTCAGACCCAGGTCAAACATCATCGTTTACCCCTCACTAAAGAAAAGGTTTGACAGCTTCGGTAGTTAGTATGGACCCTCTACATCAATGCTAGGTAGGTAGTACTCTCAAATTGTGGTATCACTTTTTCAATATTGACCAATTTAAGTTTACACAGGGGTAAAATTTTTAAAATGCTCCAATCATGTTGAAATGTATGCCATATTGTCCGTCTAGTGATAAGGATTAAAAAAATGTATAGTTTGTACCATCTATGACCATTGGTTTGGGAGTTATAGGGTAAAATGGCTTAAATGGTAAAAATCAGGGGTCAAAATCAGAAGTTGCTCCAATTTTGGTAAAAAATGAAAGAAATAGCTTAATGTGTCAAAATAAGGAATAGTTTGTACCATCTGCAATGCATAGTTACCATGTTATGCGACAAAATAGGTCATAGGACAACATAATGCAATTGGTGTTGACCTTGTTTGACCCTTATCTCCGTAAGTAAACATTTAACATAATCAAAACTATACTTTTTAGGAGTCTTCATACCTCATGCAATAATTTGCAAGTATTTAAAATATAATCAGATTAACTTTTAATGTTGACCCCTGTACAAATTGAGATTGACTTTTTTACCATTTTTGCCATTTTACCCTGTAACTCCAAAACCAATGGTCGTAGGTGGTACAAACTATACATTTTTGGAATCCTTATGATTAGATGGACAATATGGCGTACATTTCAACATGATTGGGGCATTTGAAAAATTTGACCCCTGTGTAAACTTAAATTGGCCCCTATTTAAAAAGTGATACATTTTGAGAGTACTACCTACCTAGCATTGATGTAGAGGGTCCATACTAACTACCAAAGGTGTTAAACCTTTTCTGTAATGTGAGGTAAATGAACTCCTTAAATAAGGCCCTATGATATTCTGCTCCTCCTCTATCAAAAGGGATGAGGCATTTTATGAGTGCTCAATTTTCTGTTTTTAAATACCCTCAAAACAGCGATATACCTAGTCATTGAAAGAGCATTCTGTGAACCACTGCCTCCACCTGGCTTCCCTTTAAAAATATTAAATATTTATATCATAGGAACCTCTGGCAATTGAGTATTTTATGCATGCCTAATCTGAATTGTAGATGGACAGAAAGAATAACAGTTGCTTATGGAGCACTATCATACAAACATAGGCTCATACCATCACAATGCACCGTCCTATAATTCTCTGCAGAAGAGTGAGTGACTTATACAGGAGCCCACTCCAAAAGGAGTATTGTGAACATTTTTGGGATCAAATTTTCTCTTTATAATTTACAAAATTATGTTTTTTTATTGAACTTTGAACAAGCACTTGTGGATGGTCAACATTTGCCATTCAAAAAGCAACTTAAAATTTACAAAGAAAGTACAACAGTGATACTTTTCAACTGGAGATAACAAATGTATCTTTATATTTAAAGGTTCAACAAGAGATTTTGAGACACCCAAATATTGTGTCATAATAGTAATTTCATATAGATTAGACACTCAATAGATTTCTTACCTTGTATTTGGCTACAGAAATGTCTTAAAATGGAGAAAAAAGGTGATTTTGATTTGCTTAAATTTCAATGTAAAACATAGGCTGAATTTCGTATGTGCTCCTATACAAAACTAGAAATTTCACAATATTTGTACGAAAGAAACATTTATCAGCTTAATCCTTTCAGACGGGAATATTTACATCAGGGCAAAAATCAGTACTTTGATTTTTTTAGGTACACCTTATATGTGAAATATTTTGTTGCACCTTTAAGTTTCTCAACAAAATAATTTAAAGTAATGGTATATATGAATCTCAAAGGAGCATTTTCTGATCCACAGGAGAGGAAAAAAACAGAGCTTCTCAGCTTTGTTGAACAATTCATGGCAACAAGTTCAACATTTAATATTTGATTGTTAAAGGCACTATCAGTGATTTGCTAAATCATGAAATCAAAAAAATCACCACAAATCAAATACAACGATAAAATCGGGTATATTAGTCATTATTGTCCGTACGGACACTTACTACAACATGTAACTGAATGGAGAGTCATACCTTTGAACACTGCCGTTTTCTTCCTTTTCTGTCGATTCTCCAGTTAGAAAAAGTAACTTATGAGAATTCTACAGACTTATCCTTCACTTTTAAGCTATTCCTGCAAATTTTAAATATTTTGACTCTTTCCAATGAATCACTGATAGTGTCTTTAATAAAACATCAGAAATATCTGCATTTTTCAATATAGTTGCAGCTTTCGTTTCTTTCATGCATGCAGGCGGCCATGCTCATCATGATTCACACACACTCTGCGTGCATTTTTTGAGTCAAAATGAAATTTGATGCAAACGATGTATTTTATATGATGCATGCAGTGCCTTTCTTGAACACTTTCCCGTAATTTCTACTTTCTTGTCTGTGCTGGAAATTTGTGGAGGAAAATTGTGCTTTTTAAAAAAGCAAGAACATTCAACATAGCATGCAGACACTGAAAGTCTTATGTCTATTTTCAAACTTTGCAATTTTGCTATTTTTAATACTTCCAATTTGAATGAACATGTTCAGAGACCAATATAAAAAGAATCATGCCAAAGCTCATGTAAAGCTAACTATTTGTAATTATACATTATATTCATCCTAATAAATGCCCAGAGCACTTAAAAAAACACTGTCAGTGATTTGCCCAAAAGGTCAGAATCTTTGAAATTGGCAAGAATAGCTTAAAAAGTGAAGGATAAGTCTGTAAGTTAATCTTTCCAACTGAAAAAATTTACAGAAGGACGAAACAGCAGTGTTTTTAAAGATAAGAATCTTCATTCAATTATCTACTATAGTGTCCATATCAGGACAGTAATGACTAATAAAATGTCTTACTTTTTCCTTATTAGGGTCATTTTGGTTATTTTTAAATTCAATTTTATTCAGCATGTATATACAGGGCCTATAGAAATACTGCAAGTAAACTTGCATTCATTCCCCTGGCAAGATGGAAGTCTGGAAAATGACTGCAGAGACTTGACCTTGGTCCTATGACATCGAATTCATCCACAGTCTGGTTTAAACTCAGACTTCAACTTTTCGAAGAAGACCTGAAAAAACGAAAAACCTAACCAAAAAGGGAACACACACACATAATCTAACCAAAACTAACCAAACTGAACATACGGTATGCGTGCACTCGCAATATCCCCGTTTTTAAAGCCAGGGGGTTAAAAACCCAAAGATGTATCGATAGGAAAACCCCACCACCTAGACAACCTATGAGGATTATAAGTGTGGCCCTACGAAATCAGGCGCGGATACAGGGAGGGGGCGGAGGGGCGCGCGCCTCACAGTATTCTGTAAAATCTTGTGAAATCAAGCCCATTTTGGACAGTTCAGCCTTCAGCCCCCGTTAATTTGACGTTTTTCAAATCCTGGATCCACCCTGAAATAAGGGTCATTAATGAAAAAAAAAAAAAAACTGGAAAAATTTTATTTAAACATTTAAGGAACAAATGTTAGTTAATAGTATATTAAAAGGACGCTTCAAATTGTGTTCAGGTTTTTAACATCAAAAGGTGTTGTGCGTTTAAAGTTACGTTGGAATGATTTCCAGATTTAATGTTTTGACCTGTCATCCAAAACACTTTGAAAACAAGAGCACCAATGGTGCGTAGATAAGAACAGGTCAGTAGTATTGGGCCTTTAGCAATTGATTTGTGGCACCAAGAAGGAAATTTACATTTTGAAAGAATGCCATGTTAATTGGGCCATGTGATGTTTGACCCAAACCTGTTAACACCCCATATAGGCCTTGGGTCAGCGGTTCTTATAAACCAAGGCGAGTGATTATAACCAATTTGATTTGTGGACAGAAGGAATTTACAGATTTCAAAGCGATGCCCCTTTAATTGGCCAAGGACCTTTGACCCAAAATCTGTGAACAACCCCTATGGACCTTGGGTCAGCAGTTCCTGAGACCAAGTCTGGTGATAATAGAAACTGCTTTGTGGCCACAAGACGGAATTTCAGATTTTCAAAGACAAGTTGCCCCCTTTAATCAGCCCACATGACCTTAACCCAAATCTATGAAAACCCCATAGGGGCCTTGGTGCAGTGGTTCTTCTGACAATAATTGGTGATAGCACAAATGTGAGGTGATTCAAGCAAAATGCGTCGGAAGTCACAGTATGGATTATGAGATATAGCCCAAACAAAGGAGAAAATGTATTTTGTGTCTTATTGGTTTTTTTCCACCCTTCAACTGATTATATCTTTGGAATTAATTGGTCAATCAATGGGATTTCAGCAAAATGTAGCGTTTTATTCTGATGGAACAGCCACATGAAAAAAGTAAAAAATCACAATTTGACCGCACTTTCAGTACTCATGTGCGTGATCGCATCACAATTGATTTGTGGCACAAGGAGGAAATTTATAGATTTTCAAAGACATGCCACTTTAATTGGCCATGTGACCTTTGACCCATAATCTGTGAAACACATAGGGCATTGGGACAGTGGTCCTCTTAGCACATTTAGTGATTATTAAGCAATTGATGTGGCACAAGAGGAATTTATAGATTTTCAAAGAATGCTCCTTTATTTCATGTGATCGTGGACCCAAATCTGGTGAAACACCCCATATGGCCTTGGTTTCAGGGTTCTTCCTGACCAAGTTAGTGATTATAACAATTGATTTGTGGTACAAGAGTGGAAATTTATAGATTTTCAAAGATTGCCCCTTTAATTGCCATGTGACTTTGACCAAATCTGTGAACACCCCCATATGGACCTTGGTTCAGCGGTTCTTTAACCAAGTCTAGTGATAATCACAATTGATTGTGGATTAAGAAGGAATTTATAGATTTTCAAAGATGCCCCTTTAATCGCCCATGTGACCTTTGACCCAAATCTGCGAACACCCCACATGGGCCTTGAGTCTAGCGTTCTTCTGACCAAGTCTAGTGATTATAGCAATGATTGTGCACAAGAGGAATTTATAGATTTTCAAAGACTGCCCCTTGATCGATGACCTTTGACCCAAATAAGTGAACACCCCACATGGCCTTGGGTCAATGATTATCCTGACCGATTTTCGCCTCCAAGCGGCCCAAGCGTTTGGAAAACAAGATGCATATTGGCAAGTGTTAACAGACAGAGTGATAGATAGATAGAGTTCAACACATTGCCATAACAATAGATATGCATAATACGTATGCTGAGCTTAAAAGTAACAAAATTGTCAAATCTGGAGTCGGATGATAATGCTTCTTGAGTGTTAATATATTTAACATGCCTGTTTTAAACTTAAGTGCACCCAAGCTAAAAAAACTTATGTTTGTGCCCTAAACCCCTTTGACCCCTAATGACCTTGGATTCAAAAATCTGTCAACACCCCATTAGGGCCAGGAACTGGCAATCACTGTGCCGAACGACATCGATTAGGCACATGCGAGCTGGAGGAGAAGAAGGAAAAAAGGGTGTTAGCGCGACAATGACCGCTATTGACCCTACGTGACCCTATGGTCAAACTTGAAACACCATATATGAGGGTTGGGGTTCCCCCCCCCCCCCCCCCCCCCCCCCACCCCCCCCCCCCCCCCCCCCCCCCCACCCCCCTCCCCCCCACCCCCCCCCCCCCCCCCCCCCCCCTGGGGTTCTTGTGACCCGAATCTAGTTGCAATTGGGTGAAGCATGTGAGAGAAGCAGTTTGAAAAGTTTGGAAAGATTAAGAAAACAAAGAACTGAGCTAATTGCGCTCTTGCAAGAGAGCGAAAAGTTAGGCGGTTTGTGACGTTGATTCGAAAGAGTGGTAGCATGAAGAGGTCAACAAAATGGACATCTGCATATCTGTAAGTTAAGGCACTGTACTATGTTTGAGATTAAAATTTTGAATATTTTGAATATTTTTGTTTTTGACCAAAAGTTCCCCCTTAATGACCTTGACCCCATGCCGAGCCAACGTTTGGGGAGGGTGTAAGCTGCTCATATATATGAGTCACGTGGGCCCATGAACGTGCATTAGTAGATTGAAGATTTTTTGAAAATTTTCACATTAAGACCGGATAGTGCCCCTAATGACCCAAAATTGACCTCTCGACCAAGACCTTTCTGAAGGGTTCTCAGCTGCTTATATGCATGAGTCAACAGTTTACCATGCAATGTAAACTGTAGGAGGATGTATACATTTAAAGAAAATCACACTTTGACCCTACGTGACCATCTGGACCCCAAACAAAGCAACTGATTATAGCTTGTGGCCAGTCCATTTACTCTGAGCCGGAGTTAGGTCATTATGAGGTCAAGCAGTTAAGGAGGAGTAGTGGTTGTAATGAAAGAAGAAAGACAAAAGAAACGGCAAGAGAAAAACAATAAGTACAGCAACTTAAAGAAACGAAACAGCCCTAGAACTCAAAAACTTACGACGTGAACGCCTAATGGTAAAATAGGGAAAATATGACCTTATGTCAATTGAAATTGTAATCTCCGCAAAAAGAGTGGGTCGCATTTTTCCATCCTCAGCAAAACTCTGATAGCTTTTTACCCCCAAAAATGATAATATTTATTCGAGAATAATAATTCAAACAATTATAGCACAATATAGCCAAAATTTATGCCATCTTGTATTTTCCTCATTACAGGCTCTTGTAAGAATATGGAAATTTTCCATATTTTTTTTAAAAAAACATCGGCCAAATCAAATCACAAAGACACGCGGAATACATGAAATTACAAAAACGCCAGACATCTTGAAGCCGTTCTCAATGAATCTCATTTTAAAATTTTGAAATATTATGTTCTTACAAATTGATCCTCATCCATATCTTAGTGTCTCCAGGCATAACTGAATGACTATATCTTGACACCTGAACACACGCTTCTCCATATCTAACATGCTAAAGGGAAAAGGACATAGTGCAACCTGGTATAGTTTTGTTGTGCGTGTGTCAAAGCACCGATAGATCGCAGAAGTAAGATGGTCAAAAACACTAGCTTTCTAATACGTAGCACCATTATACAGCATGTCTCAAAAGGTACATGAAGGGAAAATATCATCACTTAAAGGTGCTTGTTCCATTTTTGTGTATCAATGTTTATCTACTTGGTATGAGAGCCTGACACTTGTCTACCCAGCCAACATGTAGGCCTACCATGGGAAACAACTTGCGGTTTTGAGCAGACGTGATGATGGCATAGTGCAACGCCTATTCCCTACTCGCTAGTGATGGGTTACCATTAAAAGCGACAGTTTTGTGTCAGTTCTTGAGAACGGAATGGATTTGAAAGCTGAATTTCAGAAACAATGCAGAAATACGGCCTTTCATGCGATATCAAAATTGATACTACTTCGGTAACAGGGGGTCCCTAAGATGATCGGAACAAGCACCTTTAAAAAGTGCAATTTGAGTTAATTTCAGTTAAAGGGAATTAATGACATATCTTTCCTCTAGCACTCTGTCAATTTCAGTTTCCCCATCATACTTCCTCCTTTACAAGATTGTGAATGCCCGAAGTAACAAAATAATAACTGGGAACAAGAAAAATGCATGAAGTCACGAGAATTCAGGATTTTCTGAGTTTGATTGCAATGGTTTTTGCTCTCTCTTCAGTCTATCGGGAGTCTTTTATAAATTTTGTCAAAAATTTCCACCCAAAATAGGGTTGTTTGGTTACAGTTTGGTCAAATTTAAAAAACATAGGGTGGGGTCTTTGGGTGTACATTTTCAAAATATATGGGTCTTTGGTTGACACGATGCTGAAAGTGGGGGTCTTAACACCTTACATGGGGTCCCTCCAAAGATTGGGAGCCCCCCCCCCCCCCCGTTTTCTTACCCAGAAAGCAACCAAAAAATAAAATCACTGACCTAATCGCTGGTTGAGTGCTCTGGATAATGTCCTGATTTGAGTGCAGTCTAAAATACTTGAATCCATTATAAAATACGTATTCAATGTGGAATGTCGCTACATATCTAATTTGGTCTAATATTGATGTGAAGAATTGGGTTATAAATAACCTGTTAAAGCACAATTTAAGTTATAGAAAAACCAGCAACTTTTAGAGCATTCCAATCAGTAACTTGAATCTGTCTGCTACCAAAAGTCTGTATTGCATTCCCTGTCTGTTTTAAGAAGCAAGACTGTAGAAATGTAATACGTTAACATTTACTGCATCTCATATGCATAAATAAACATGGGCCTGATTTTCAAATATTTTACTGCAAAAAAAAATCAGTTTTGAAGACCCTACTTTCACAAAAATTCAAGTCCCCAAAAGTCCCCACAGTTGACAAAATATCTCTGAGTTCCCAAGCTAGAGTGCCCATCTCAAATACATTTTGGCCACACTCAGTAGCATAATACTTGGAGGAGTTTACCACTTTATCAGAGCACAGTGTCCTTTTCCTGGATCTGAGTGAATGCCAGTACCCATATCAATTTAAACACTCAGGTAGCAAAAGGCAAGTAAGAAAGTGTCCTACCTAAGGACACAGCATCAGTGGCAAATCTTGGGGTGTTTTTGGGGTGTGCCCCCTCCCCCTCCTCCTCCCTCACCAAGATTTCCCTCAAAAAGCATAGTCTGGATACACCGGTAGCTACCGGTGCATGTTCATGTTTCTTGTCAATGTGATCCGAAGTCCAGTGTTTATCAGACCATTCAGCCAATATGTCCTCTTTGACGGCAAAGTTTTACAAAACCACATAATTGTGGTACTTTTATTCTTCCCTTTACTACTCTGTCTTTTCTATTTACATATACTACTGAGTTCCTCTCATGCAGAAAAAAATTGTAATTTTTTTCCACTTCCCTGATTATTTGACAATAACCAAATTTCACCACAAAGCGGAAAAAACAACTTTTTATTGTAATATCGCAATTGATTGCTTCAACACTGGGTTCTTGTATTTGTACAGTGAAGGGGAAAATCAATATATTGATCAGTCCTGATTGAGTTGTGGTATTACATTGGTGGATATGACAATGGCCTTGGTTGGTTTCTGACAAGAGAGGGTTACTGTCGTTCAATGTTTTTAATGTTTCAGCATTATAAGCTGAGAATACATTCAATCATATTGCACCAAGGTACAAAAATGTATGATTTGATTGTATCTCGCAGTTATCAAATTTTCATCCACTTACTGACGTGAAGGATAGAAGGATAAATATAAACTGCATGTGAGATTGTCCTACAGTATTGTCACCAAGAATAAGTACAATGTAACATGCTGCATGGCTGGAGAGGGATTTTGTCAAGTACACTTTCTAAAGTCACTTTGATTTCAAGAAGTGAACAAAATGCAGAGAGATTTCACTAAGTCCTGTAGAAAATGAATAAAAAATGCATCAGTTCAAAGGTTTAGGGCAAAAAGGCTCCATCTGCAATAGCTGCCAGGTGATTTGATAGGTAAAACACTTAATAAGAACACAACTGACAAATGGCAGCTATTGCAAGTGGGGCCTTCTTGCAGCAAACCCTCCGAGTTGTCTGGAAGCTGCCCAGATCCCCAGTGAAGGGTAATTCCCTAAAGAGTGTTCAAGAAGCAGATCCATCAAGTAAACTCCAAAGGTCCATGGCCCAATTAGTCTTGTCCCCTAGACATCAAATTTTACCATAAGTGGTCAAAAATGGTGTCTGAAGAAAAACACTATTTTGTCTCTGAAATCCTAGGGCTAAAGATGTTTGCTTTAGATGCTGTGGACGAAAAATTGGCCCATTTGGATGGCCAATTTTAAGAGTTTTACAAAATCTGTGTTTTTTAGCTCAAGGAGATTGCAATATTGCTGTGAAACTTTAGAGATGGGCATTGCAGTCAGTCAAGATGAAAACTGTATATAATTGTATAATCATTTCTTTTTAGTTTTAATTTTCCACCTAAAAAAAACCCCAAAATACAGCAAGTAAACTTCATGTTCCCTCTGGCAAGATGGCAGTATGGAAAATGAGCTCAGATGACCTTTGACCTTGGTCCATGACCTTTCACATCATCCACATATGAAGGAAATGCTATTGCACCTTAACCCCAAGTCTGGTTTGAATCGGACTTTTCGAAGAAGACCTGAAAAACAAAAACCTAACCAAAACCTTACCAAACTGGAACATACATATATACAGACATGCATGCTATTGCAAAATCCCCCTTCTGCTTTCAAGCCAAGTGGATAAAAAAAAATACTTCTTTTGGTCAAAATGGCAAATTGGAAAAATGTATCTCTGAATGATATGATGGCAGACAAGTCATACTCCAAATCAATCCAAATCAATACATCAATACTGACTGCAACTCGCAAGTCGATTTGAAGTTGGTTAGCCACATCCTTCAGTACACAACTAGTGTAAACGTGAAAATGTTTGCGCTTTTCACACGATTTGACTAGCAAAAATTTAAAACACAGGAATGTTATCTTTGTATACCTATGTAAGGAATCTCAAAATCGCAACAATAAAAACAAGTGAAAGAGCCAAAATATTTTAAAATGCGAAAATTTACACATGTGAAAATTTCCATGTTTACAGTACGATTCTTCACACATCAACAACAACAACAACCCTTTATCATCTACATTTCAACAACTCACCGTATCTCCTTGTACAGGAGCGTACCGCTGTTGATCGCTATCAACCCACAGTGATATGCAAATTAATGTGTCACGCCCGGCGCATTGTTCACGGAATCGTGTGTTACGCGTAACGGACTTAAGTCGATGGCGCTGTTCTTCGTCACGTTTAAAATCTGAGTATGCGCAAGGATACCAGGAGCAAACTGCAAAGCCAACAAAACAAAACCAAACTATCATTTGCTTTAGATTTTTTTCAATATAGTCTAGAAACCGCTTTTTGTCCAAACCTTGGAAACATTTTAGTGTTATAATGAGAAATAATGCTTGTTCATATATACAAATATTAATTAAAGTTTTCATGGTTGAAGGGATTCAAACATGTTACAGAGGGGTTCATCACAAATCAACAACCCTGCAACCATGCGTCCGCATATTTTTATCCCGCTCGGGAGGCTAAAAGCGCCCTCGCGGGATAAAAAATGCGGATGTATACTGCATCGTTGTTAATTTGGGATGAACCACTCTGTAACGTGTTTGAATCCCTAAGTCTTCTGTTGAATGTATTTTAATAAAAAGTCTTTAAACACAATATGTCTTGATAAACATCACTTCATCACACTGGAGTTATACTGTCAAACAAAAATCAGGAAGAAATTCTTGAAGTGAGATAAGATTTCTGGCTTCAAACTGATTTGTTTTAAAAGTTTTGCACAAACATCTCCTTTGCTGCCACCCTCAAACGAGTCGCTTCAAAATGTGTCCGTAAAAGGCTCATGCTGCCAACTGCTGTACTGTAATGCAGTCGTGAAAGGACTGAAGCATTTATGAGAAATTGTCAGTCTCTACAATTTGCAGAAAATTCAGAGTACCAAATGTTTGAGTTGTCGCCACATTAAAGTGGCAGGATTTTTTTTTTTTTTTTTTTTGCCACAATCTAATCAGGTCGAGAATTCGTCAACCCGCTTCTTTCCACCAAGTTACATCATTGTCGCCCTTACGGAACTCCAGATAAATGGTATACAACATGGGTTAACATTTTTGTCACAGACGGAAGAACGGACGGACGAACGGACGGACGAATGGACGCTGCTCATTTCATAGTCCCCGTTCCGAACTCGTTCGGCGGGGACAATAATTATGTTCCTCTATACAAATATTGATAAGTTTTCGTTGTTGAAAGGGATTCAAACATGTTACAGAGTGGTTCATCACAAATCAACAACTCTGCATCCGATGCGTCCGCGTATTTTTATCCCGCTCAGGTGGCTAAAGCCGCCCTCGCGGGATAAAAATACGCGGATGCATCGTTGTTGATTTGTGATGAACCACTCTGTAACGTGTTTGAATCCCTAAGTCTATGTTGAATGTACTTTATAAACAGTCTTTCAACACAATAGTCTTGATAACCATCACTTCATCATCACTGGAGTTACCCTGTCAAACAACACAGGAAGAACTTCTTGAAGTGAGATAAGATTTCTGGCTTCAAACTTGATTTTTTTTTAAAAGTTTTGCCCAAACATCCTTTGCTGCACGTCAAATGAGTTGCTTCAAATCGTGTCATTAAAAGCTCATGCTGCCAACTGCTGTACTGTAATGCAGTATTGAAAGGACTGAAGCATTTATGAGAAATTGTCAGTCTCTACAATTTGCAGAAAATTCAGAGTACCAAATGTTTGAGTTGTCGCCACATTAAAGTGGCAGGATGATTTTTTTTATACCAATTTCTCTCAATTTGCACTTGATTGATTGTAGAATATCTGAATACCTAATGAGAACGTTTCAAGGTTTATTTGACAAACAAGTAAAAAAGAAAGCCAAAAAACTATGTTTTGAACTTACCTGCTATCGTAATTTTCCACGCTTTGATTATGACAGAAAATCCTTAATCATCATCCTAATGATCTCCTTACATAACGACAGTGTATTTAGCTCATTCACTTCAGGTGTCATATAATACATTGACAAGCATTCCAAATATGCAACAAAATTAAGTTCAAAAGAAAAATTGGGGCGCTTCTTTCTGGAAATGTCCTTGTGTCTCTATAATCCTTTGAGAACTAACGGCGACTCTAGTAGCTGATAAAAATTGCTATCTGTCAATTTCTGCTTCAAAAAGGTAAAAAAATCGTCATCTTCCTAGGCACATTCAGAATTAGCATGAGCAATGCATTTAAATGAGTCGAAACAGTAAGCCTATAATCCTTGTTGGTGTTTTAGATGGCTTTCCAAATCACCTGCAAACATTTGGAAGGCTACCTCTAAAGCCACTGACTTATGTGTTATATTTTTACTGGCCTTGTAGGAGATGTTCCTGTGACTCTACACCATAACTCCTGCTCATTGTAACATTACCATGTAGTTTTCAGGTCATGAGGTTGCTTCATGAACTATTAGAGGATTAAGAAAAACAAGACGTGGTCTAAATTCTGTAATGGATAAAATTGCTTTCAAGATTGCAAGTTGTACAATACAAAATACCCCTGCACCACCCTATTTGTATCCCATTACACAAATATGTAGTGTATACTCAACACAAAGAAAACCTTCCATCAGAACACCTGACTAAAATTACATATCGTCGCCCACATCACATACTGTCGTATTTCACATTTTTTAGGTTTTTGCGAAATTCCGCCTACTTAAAATACTTAGTTCATAGAGTTCTTGCCATCCACTAAGTTTCAAAATGAGGATGCCTAATTAATTAGTTTATAATTACAGATTTTTGTCATTTTCCTCAAAATCATATCCGTATTTCACATACTGTTGTATTTTAAAATTGCCATTCATTTACATGTGTTTGATATAGCGTCGTATTTTGCTGATCCCAAAATAAGCGATTTCACATACAGACCTATTTTGACGTATTTCCATCGTTATTTTGTAAACAAGTTTTTCACATAGTGATCTATTTTACGTACATTGAAAAACAACGGTGTAATATGCGTCGTATTTTGCAATATACATTATTTGTGATTTCACATACAGACATAACTTTGTAGCCTAATTAAGATAATATAATTGCAGTATTAAGTTGGGACTTATGGTTTATATTGGACTTTAAAATGTTTTCTACAGAACTGTAAAGTGTAGATGTTTCTTTTATGTTTCGTTCTACCGTTTTGACATGAAATGTCACTGTAGATTTTGAATTGTTACTTTCTCGGAAAACATGTTTTGTAAAATACGACAGTATGTGATGTTGGCGACGATATCATACTTCGGCTTGATTAGGCTACGATAGGCCAGAGAACAATCAGACTGCATCATAACTCAATAGAGTGGTGACAACTTGCATACATTTTACTCTGCATTTTCTGCATCCTGCAAATTACAGCAACCTCCGAAATAGCAAAGTGTTGAGGCATACCAGTGCAGCGAACACCAAAAAGCTGACACATACAGACGCCACCTCCGAGCTAACACACATTTGCCGAAATGTGACAAAGTGTGGGCGCTGCCTAAAACAACTCAAAAATTTCCACACGTACAAACATAAGACATTGAGATATTTGCACTCAATTCAAGTGTTATTCTTTTTGCCCATCCTGTTCTCTTCTCAAAGCATCCATATCACAAAAATCTGCCAGCAACTCAAATACCACATCTCAGGATGTTGAACTTCTACATATTTCCCTCCGGAAATCCCTTTGCTCATCTAATTTGATATACACACAGTTGTTAAGGTATGTTATAACAATATACATCACCTTGCTAGACTTACAATGACCCTTACTACATTTTTTTTTTGCATTGGAAAATGATGTGACACTGCTCGGCAGTGCTGGCAGTGCTAACTTGGTTACGGGTACAAAAGCGCCCAATCTACTAATGCCAGTTGAAATGCCAGTTGAAATGCCAGGGGAGGGCACTCCCATTTTGGAAGTTGGAGGTGATGCACATGTAAGGCTGTAAAGACCCCCATTTTCAGAATCGCTGTCACCCAAAGACCCCATATATTTTGAACATGTCACCCAAAGACACCATATTTTTTACAATTTAACCAAACTGTCACCCTAAGGCCCTAATTTTGGGAAAATGCCTTAAAAGAGAGAAAAAAGAGGATTTTGATTTGCTTATATTTCAATGTAAAACATAGGCTGAATTTTGAATTTGCTCCTATTCGAAATTAGAAATTTCACAATTTTTGTACCAAAGAAACATTTCTCAGCTTAATCCTATTTTAGATGGGGATATTTTTGATGGAAAGCCTTACATCAGGACAAAAATCAGTACTGTCGATTTTTTAAGGAACACCTATGTGAAATCTCTCGTTGCACCTTTAATGTGAGATTATGGAAAGCCGTCCTGTTTGCAACTACATACATCTACAAAGGCTGCAAAGACATTGCACTTGTAATTGTCAGCATACTACAGTATATATGAAGAGGTCATTCCAGAAGGGTCTAAATCCACTTTAAGTGAAAATTTAGTTATTAGTAGAATAAGATAGAGTGTGTCAAAACACACATTTTGACATTAATTTCACATTTCAAGCATACTCCATTCCAAAGTTATGGGTTTCGTTGTTTTCCAATAATTTCTGGAAAAGTTCAGATTTTTGAAAAAAGTTTGCTAATTTCTTAACAAAAATGACAAAAATATCCAACTTTTTTTCTTAGTATCATTCTTAGCAAAATTAATGTCCCAAAAGAAAAGTTGAAAGTGATATAATGTTGGAAATAAGGGCTATTCCATGTCAACACTCGAGATGTGCACTGCAGCATGTCATGGATTTTTCTCTTTTTTGGTGTGATGATAGATGTTGATGAGAAATGAAAATCCCGAAATTTTGAGCTTCATACCGCCTTTCGTTTTCCCGCAGTTGCATTCAGAAATTTAGGGGGGTCACCATCAAAAATGCTGTGCAATGCGAAAGACAATTTTGAGAGGGCCATAAACTTTTATTGGAAACCTCCACAACTTTGAAAATCACTGTCTGGGGAATATTTTTGGTGTAGAATTTAAATCTGGCATCAAAATGTGATAGCTTCTTTACTTTTAAAGTTATTTGGTTTTAAAAATGCAATATCTTTCATCTGGGACCAAGTTTGGTGGGTCAGAACACAGTAAGTAACAATATTTTTAATGTCCATTTTCTTGTTAATCTGAGTCACACTGCAGTACTTTCCACCAGTACAATAATAAGCAAATTAGGCAAGTGATAAGTGAGTTACACACTATTGAAAAATCCCAATTTTTTTGGACATATATTGATTGGCCCCTCCTGAAAATCAACGTTGACATATGACATCACCCCTCTACTTCAGATATGTTGAAGATACATCATCAAAGAACTATTCTTGAAAGAACCAGCTTGGTGTCTTGATTTCTTCATTGTTTTCAGCACAAGATACTTTTGCTAATATCCCCATAGAATGTATATGGTGATATACACTGTGCATGTACAACGACCTCTGGGTCACGTATACCTTTGTGTGTTAACTTTGAGTGCATATTTTGTTATGAAAAAATAAAGACACCAAGCTAGTTCTTTCAAGGAAAGTTGTATAATGATATATCTTCAACATATCTGAAGTAGAGGGGTGGTGTCCTATGTCAACATTGGTTTTCAGGGGGGTCAAAATGTGTCAAAAAAGTAAAATTACCATTTTCAAGGGGCTGTACCTCACTTATTACTTTTCGAATGTGTTAATAATTGTATTGGTTTAAAATTCTACTAGGAAGCTCTGATTGACCAAAAGATGGACAGTAAAAATTTTCTTACTTTTGAAGTTATGACCCCCCCCAGACTTGGCCCCCGAATGAACAAAGGCGAATATTTATACCTCATTAACTCTAAAAGTAAACACGCTATGAACTT